>PVJD01002300.1:0-209910 GCA_004026545.1 Mormoops blainvillei
GGTATTGGGAGGCGTGGTATAGATTTGGCGCGAAAAGGGTTTACAGAGGTGAAAGAGAAGCATTTACATTATAAGTCAGGGCAATTAGCATTTCATCTTTGGTATCAGTCTTGACTTCCTCTACAGTATCAGGTTTGATTCTCTCTACAGCAAGAGAAAAGGAGACAGTTACCTGCAAGACTACCAGCTGATTTCTCAAAAGAAACCTTACAGGCAAGAAGGAGCTACAAAGAAATATTCAAAGTCATGAAAGGAAGGACGTACATCCAAGATTACTCTATCCGACAAAGGTATCATTTAGAATGGATGGGCAGATAAAGTGCTTCCCAGATAGATAAAGTTAAAGGAGTTCGTCATCACCAAGCCCTTATTAAATGAAATGTTAAAGGGACTTATCTAAGAAAAAGAAGATCAAAAACTGTGAACAGTAAAAAGACAACAAATGCACAGCTATCAACAACTGAACCTAAAAAACAAAAACTGAAACCAAATAACTAAACAGGAACGGAACCACAGAAATGGAGATCACATGGAGGGTTATAAGTGGGGAGAGGAAGAATGGGGGAAAATGTGCAGGCAATAAGAAGCATAATTGATAGGCACAAAATAGACAGGGGATGTTTAAGAGTAGTATAGGAAATGGAGAAGTCGAATACCTTATATGTACAACCCATGGACATGAACTAAGGGGGTCGGAATGCTGGAGGGGGAGGGTGCAGGGTGGAAGGGGATTAAGGAGAGAAAAAAATGGGACAACTGTAATAGCATAAGCAATAAAATATAACTAAATGTTAATCTCACACACACACAAAACCTTCACAGGCATTTCCAGAATAACGTCTGAGCAAACATCTGGGCACTGTGACCCAGCAAAGTTGACACATAAAATTAATAATCACAGATGATTATCTCTGGGTTGTGAAATTATGAATTTATTTAAAATTCAGTTTTTGCTTTTGTAATGCTGACTATGCATTATTTTTTAATAAAAAAATCAAGCATAAATTTTTAATAAAATTTGCTTTAGAGATCTTCCCTAGCAGTGTGGCACTGAGAATATACCATGATAGCTCTTTAGTACATTTTATGTATTGTATATTTGTCTCTTTTAAGGGCCTTTTCTTTTTAATTGTATGTTTACCCCAAGCATAGTACTCTACCACGATGTAGACACTAAAAGGGCCAACAACAGAAAAAATATTACCCAAAATCAATACTATTACTCTACCTCCAATTCCAAACCTTCCCCATTTCTGGACTTCCCTGACATCTTCAGATCCTTAGACTAGAAATGGTAACCATGTAGCACATTTCAAAATTCTGTCAATTTTATGTCTGTAAAACCACTAGCCTCTGGCCTTTTGCTACCTCCATTTCCACTGCTTTAATTGAAATACTCCACCTATTAAAACATGTTTTACTAAAAAAGTTATGCATGCCTAAAGTATTTTTAAAAGCCACCAAGATTTTAAAAACCAGATTTTTATAAACTAGATAAATCTATCATTCATTTGGATAGAAAAGCAAACATACAAAATAGCCAGAAAATTTTATGATAAAAGATTAATGAGCCCTGGCTGGTGTGGCTCAGTGGATTGAGTGCTGGCCTGCAAACCAAAGGGTCGCCAGTTTGATTCTCAGTCAGGGCATGGGCCTGAGTTGCGGGCCAGGTCCCCAGTAGGGGGTGCGCGGGAGGCAACCACACACTGATGTTCCCTCTCCCTCTCTTTCTCCCTCCCTTCCCCTCTGTGTAAAAGTAAATGTTTTTTAAAAAGATTAATGAAAAAGATCTAACCCTACCAAATTTTGAAACTCATTGTAAAGCTACAATAAATAAAACAATATGGTCATGTTTTTATTTACTGTATAACTTGAATAGACAGAGCTATGGAACAGAATATAGTCCAAAGTAGATCCAGATACATCTGGGAATGTTGCATATGCTAATAAATATGTTACACATTAATGGTATAAAACATGAATTATTCTGGAAAAAAATAAAATTGGATTCTGTGCAAATTTTTTCCAAGCACCAATAATCAATTCTCTCATTCTCAGACACCAACTCTCTCAACCATCAGCTATGTGTCCACCAACTCAATGACACTATATGGAGTTAGTGCAAACTGTACAGTTAAGGGCTCAGTCCCACACCAACCCATTGTCTAAGTGACAGGTCCTCAGGCCGCCCAAACTTCTGCCCGACTTGCCTACAAATTTGGGGTTTCCCACCGCTACCTCCTCAGGTTTGAAAAATTTGGAGACTGACTTGGGAAATCACTTTATTTAGGCATAGTGGTTTATTATAAAATATACAATTCAGGAACAGCCAAATACAAGAGATGCACAGGACAAGGTACTGGGGGAGTAATGTAGAGCTCCAGTGCCCTCTAGATATGCCACTCTACCAGGACATCAATGTGTTCACCCACCCTGGTTGTTCAAGCATTTTTATAACCCATCTCTAGCCCCCTACCACTCCTCAGTGATCGGTGGTACAGGGCTGAAAGTTTCCACCCACTAATCAGTGTTTGATCTTTCTAGTGACCAGCCCTCATCCTGAGGATATCTAGGGTTCCCACCCTGACTCACATCTTTAGCACAGACTCAGGTGTATTCCAAAGGTGATTGTTATGGATAACAAAGGACACTCTTATCACTCAGAAAATGAATGGTTTTAGGAGTTCTGTGCTAGAAACCAGAACCAAAGACCAAACATATATTTTTATTATAGCGCAGATTCTTATCTCATTCCTTACCAAAATAAATTCCAAATGAATCAAAGATTAAAACAAAAAACAAAACCTTTAAAATATAAAAGAAAACACGGGGGAATTTTTAAAATACATTTTAAGTGTGTAAGACCTGTTTTACACAAAACCCAAACATCCAACGTTCACATCATGGAGGTGCTGAACGGAGAAGAGAGCAAGAAATTGAAAACTTATTTGAAAAAATAATGACAGAAGACTTCTTTAACCTGGTGAAAGTAAGCATATATGTCCAGGAAGCACAGAGAGTCCCAAATAAGGTGAACCCAAAGAGGTCCACATCACAATTAAAGTGCCAAAGGTTAAAGACAAAGAGAGAATCTTAAAAGCAGCAAGTGAAAAGCAGTTAGTTGCCTTCAAGAGAGCTCCCATAAGACTGTTAGTTGATTTCTCAACAGAAACTTTGCAGACCAGAAGGGATTGGCAGGAAAAATTCAAAGTGATGAAAAGAAAGGGCCTACATTCAACAAGATTACTCTGCCCAGCAAAGCTATCATTTAGATTTGAAGGACAGATGAAGAGCTTCCTAGATAAGAAAAAGTTAAAGGAGTTCCTCACCACCAAACCAAATATACAAGAAAGGTTAAAGGGTTTTGTTTTTTTTAGAAGAAAAAAAGGCCAAAATATGAATAATAAAGAGCCATAAGAGAAAAAAATCTTATCATTTGCAAGATGGATGGACCTAGATGGTATTAGACTAAGTGAAATAAGTCAGTCAGAGGAAGACAAATACCATATGATTTCACTTATATGTGAAATCTAAAGAACAAAATAAATGAACAAACAAAACAAATAGACTCACAGATGTGGGGAACAGACTGATACTTGGCAGATGTGAGGGTGGTTGGGGGACTGGGTGAAAAAGGTGAAGTGTTTGAGAAGTACAGATTGGTAGTTACAAAATAGTCATGAGGGAGGTAAAGTATACCATAGGGAATATAGTCAACAATAGTGTAATAACTATGTATGATGCCACTTGGGTACTGGAAATATCAGGGGATCACTTTGTAAAAGTATATGATTGTCTAACCATATAATTTTTTTTTTGCTGATATTAATACAAAATAATACTGAATGTAAACTGTAAGTGAACAAAAAATTTTCAAAGACATATAAAGCTGTAATACCGTAGGTTTGTGGTAAATATTGTTACACAGTAAGAAATGACTAATATGTAATCTTCATGAAATTAGGTTCTGTGTCTTTTAGTTTACTAGTTTAGAAGAAACTTTGACATTAGAGAGGGGTGCTAGTTAACAATAAAATTTCACTAACATGAAAGTTAAAGAAAAGACGTTTAGATTTCAGTCTAAGATCTTGGGGACAACTGAGGGACTATAAGCAGAGCTGTGGCTTTTAGATTTACCTTCAATAGATTGCTCCAATAGCATCACAGGGAATAAAGGTAGAGCAACAATTAATTAGGGCACTATGGTAGTTATCCAAGAAAGAAATGATCACAGCCAAAACCTGAGTGGTGGAAATGGGGGAAGAAAAAAGTGGATGGGGTGAAGAGAGGTGATAATGAGACAGTAAACATGAAAACATTCCAGGAGTATGTGGATATGAGGGCCCATGCAAAGGAAGTCATCAAGGGTGAAACCTAGGATTTTGGCTCTACTCTAATACAACAGTGTGACCTTGAGTTGGTCATTAAAACTCTGTGTTGATGTAATCATCTGTGAAACTGGTTTAACACATGACCTTTCAGCTTCAAAGGATCCATATTAGGATCAAATGTGACAATGCATGTGAAAATGCTATGAAAATAAAAGTTAATTACATTATATGAATGCAGTAGTAACAATTTACCTAACACATCTGGTACAATATAACACGTTACACATGCAATCTCACTTAATTTTCTCTAAAATGTCACTTAACTCTACTTTATAGATTAGAAAATTGAGTCAAAAAATTCAATAACTTAACCCTGGCCAGTTAGCTCAGTTAGTCAGAACTTCATCCTGCTACACCAAGGTTGCAGGTTCAATCTCCGGTCAGGGCACATATAAGAATCAACCAGTGAATACACTCTCTCACCCCTCCTCTCTCTCTCTAAAAATCAATCTGTTTTTTAAAGATTTTATTTATTTTATTTTTAGAAAGAGGGAAGGGAGGAAGAAAGAGAGGAAGAGAAACATCAATGTGTAGTTGCCTCTCACGTAACCCCTACTGGGCACCTGGCCTGCAACCCAGGTATATGCCCTGACTGGGGAACTGAACTGGGGAATTGAACTGGTGACACTTTGGTTCGCAGGCCAACGCTCAATCCACTGAGCTACACCAGCTGGGGAAATTTTGTTTTTTAAGTTAAGTAACTAGTCCAAGGTCACATAGTGGTAAACATTGCAAAACTAGAATTCAAACTCAAGTTGTTTGACTCTGGAATTCTAATACACCACTCTGCCTCATTAGGGTTCTTTCCTTAAAATGTTCTCTTTTACTGAAATTCCTCCTGAATCACATAGCTAAACACCTGCTGCCACCTCAGATTCTTCAGTCATGAAAAAATGGATCTGCTCCCAAAATGTGACATTTTGCTTGAAACGCTCCAAAAACCATTCTAAAGTTTTCCAATTCTAAACATACATTAGCATACAGATAACACTCTCTTGCTACTCTTATTTTGTATCATGTAATGAAAATAATTAATTTGTTTGAAAGTGTGATAACCAAGACTAGTAAAATGATATATGCAAATAGATTGCCTCTAGAGTAATCTTGAGGCTCCTTCTCTTGTGCTGACTTTATCTAATGCCTAATTAATGTTAGTGGAGATGCCCAATTTAAAATTCTGGTATTTGTTCAGTGTGGATTTTTGCATGAATTTTGATTTTTAAAAAATAGTACATTAAAATATTGTTGCTCTCAATTAATGAGTTCTTAGTGCCCCTTAAATTTTGCATCTCTGGAAACTGAAGTCCATATCCCCTTTCCCTACCTGTAAGGAGATGCCCAAAATTCTACAACTTTCATCTCTGTTATGTCTCCCCATACATCTCTAATGGTAGTTAAATAAATCTGCATGCATAGCAAGTAACATCGTGAGTCTCCTTGTGTTGTTTTCTGCTATTACTCAAACTTATATGGATGCTTTTGTGATTCTCAAATATACAAATCCATGTAAAAGCATTATATACCAGGCTATTCACTGCAGCCTGAATAGCAGAAGACCGGGAACAATCTGCACATCAACCAGTAGGTGACTGGTTAATTATGTCATTCTTACAAAAAATATCATTCAGCTGTTAATAAGAATGAAGAATCCTGTTTGTATTGATATGGTACAATCTCTTAAAATATTCTGTATGATACACCCAACAGTTTTTATATTACAAATTGCCATTTTGTGTGGAGAAAAATGCTTTTATTTATACCTATGTATTTATTTATAAATTCAGAAAGCCTCTGGGAGAATTCAGAACATCTAAAGGTAATTGTGCTTGTCTGGGGGAAGTTATACCAGGGGAGGAAAACTTAACTTTTTATTATATACCCTTTGGCCCCTTTTGAATTCTGAACATTTTATTTTTATCTGTAAAAATAAAATACAAAACATTACTACTCGGAAGGATACTGGATACTGGAAAACAATTGTGGACATCTTTCAGAATTTTTCTGTCTTAAAGAAAAAGAGTTCTCTCAAAGGCTGGACACCATTTTTCAATCAAGCTTGAGTTTTCAAACCTGCCTTGAAGGCCTAAGGTCTCAGCAGGATGTTCTGAGTCTGAAGATTGAACTGCCATCACACCAATCCTGTGGCTTTCTAAAGGCATGTATTTTTCTTTACCTTGCATTATATCGCTTCATTTTCCGTAGGCCGAAAACGGCTGGGTGAGGGTCCTGTGAATGTTAAGAAATATCCAAACCTAAAAAACTCATTTTTATGAGTTTTTAGTTAAGCCAAATGACTACATAACACCAGGAGGCAAAATCTCAATGGATTCAGAAAGGCCCTGGAAAATGGCAGTTTTGCAGCTTATTTTATACACTATAATCTAAAAATGATAGTAAGGACGGTTACATGAAATCTGTCGGTGGTAGATTAATGATGCGGGAGAAAGCATAGCAGGGAAATTTCTAGGATTGGATAAAAGGTAATCCTAGATGGAGAAACATTTCTTTCACATGGGTGCGTACAGGAAACTTTGATATTAGAGAGGGGTGCTAGTTAATAGTAAAGTTTCACTAACATGAAAGTTAAAAAAAAGACATTTAGATTTCAGGATATTTAACAATTAACATTCACATCATATAGACATGGCATTCAGAGGAACGAGACAATGAGGGGTTCTGTGGTGCCAGCGGTTGTATCTTCCAGAGGCTGGAAAAGACATTTCTAAGCTGTTATCCTAGATGCATAAGATCAACTGCCAGAGCTCACTTAAGGTAACGATTGACATTTGTTAAGGAAGCTATAGGCCTGGGATGTGACTACTGCTATGACCTGCCCAACTAGGAATGTGTGATCAGGTCATCCTACGTACTTACTTTTGGTTACTGAGCTTGTCAGGACAACCCCCCACCCCCACCCCCACGCTTGCGAGGTCTGCTAAATAGCCCCTCTTTCATACACAGCCCGTATCAAATTCATTACAGTATCCCCACAGGACCTAGAACACTGTCAAGCCCACAGTACGTTGTCAGGAAAACGCTGGTAGCAGGCATAAATCGGGGGAATGAAGGACAAAGAAAGCCCACGCTACACCCTCATGTCAGAGACCTCCGAGAAATATCGCCCGCTCCCCCGTAAAGTGGAGGTACGCCGGCCCACAGCCCAGCCTCTCCTACAGATCGTGTCTGCCAAAGATGGACCCTAGGGGGCGGTAACTCCAGCCCTGCCAGCCCTTAGTGCCCGGGGACCAGGCTCCTCCCTTGAGCAATGGCGCCGTAGCCCCAGAGCGAGGGGCGGGGCCGCAGGACTATGACCCAATGAGCGGCACCGGCGGATACGCGGCCCAATGGTGGCGGGGCGTCGGCACGCTGGGGGCGGGCAAGAGGCGCCCGACTTTTCCAGAATACCCGGATAGCGCCTCCTGGCCACGCTGAGCCGGGTTTGGGTAGTCTCTACGGTGGGTGTCTTCTTTTGCGGGTTCAGCTATGGCGGCCGTGAAGACCCTGAACCCCAAAGCTGAGGTGGCCCGTGCCCAGGCAGCGTTGGCGGTCAACATCAGCGCAGCCCGGGGACTGCAAGACGTGCTGAGGACCAACTTGGGGCCTAAGGGCACCATGAAGATGTAAGGCGGGGCTGGAGGGTAGGGCCGGGGGGGCACCGCGCACCTCGCGCCGCCACGGGCCTGATTCCGGGGGTCGTGGTCTCCCGCCCGCCGCCTCCGGGCCTCCGCGCCCGCCGCTGCGTCTCTTTTTTTCCCGCGTTCTCCCAGGTCAGGCCTGAGCTCTGGCCCGGCCATGTCGTCCTGTAGTCGGTGCGGTCTTCGCGGAAAACAAAGCTGCCCGCGTGCGCGGCGCTCCCTGGTGCTCTGGGGCTTCGGCGGACTGTCTCTCAGAAGGGAGGGGGTGGGCACTGCACCATTCCTATTCCCGGGAGGAGAGAACCAGCCCCGTGACCCCTACTCCTTAGCATCTGGGTAAAACCCTGTGTTTTTGGGACTCAGTTTGGTTTCCGTTGAAAAAGTCACACAGTCGTTTCTGCCCATTGAACAGGCTTGTTTCTGGTGCTGGAGACATCAAGCTTACTAAAGATGGCAATGTGCTGCTTCATGAAATGGTGAGAGACTGCTATAGTAGGCAAAAAACGTTTTGGTTTTCCATGGTACACTCAATTCGTAGGAAGATCTTGTTTGTTCTCAAGGTAGGAGGAATCATATTCGTTACTTTTCAGCAGGCAGCCTTCCAGACAGTGGAGGGAGCAAAGAAATGTAATCAGTAACGGTAGTGACGGTACAGTACAGTGAGGAGCCCGGGAGTCTTTGAATCCCTACTCCTGACATTGAAAGCCGTGGTTAAAGGTCCGTAACTGCTAGAATCTGAACAAAATCTGAAAAACTAAGCGATTGACGCAAAATGAGATAGGTTGTTCACACTTTTTATAAAAACAGTGAATCGATTTTTCTTTTAGTTCTCATCTCTCCACCTCTTAACTGGAGGGGAGATAAACTCTTCACTTAACCACTTAGCCCCAGTGACCAAGAGAATGAGATTTTTGAGAGGATCAGTCTTTATACACATCTCTAAATTTCCCACATCTAGCAGTTCAGATCCAAGAAAAGGAAATGACTTGCCTGCGTTTTGAGTTCAGAATAAAATGTAGGAATTTGATGATAGGGTACCTTGCCTTCAGCATCCAAGTGTTTGTAAATATCTTCAGTAAGGACTAGCTGACCTAGAAGGTGTAGTTTTTGTTTTTAATTGGCGAAATGGTGGCCTACGTTAGCTGAGAACATTTGGAGTCATAGTTAAACTTAATGTCAGAAAAACCATTATTTACATGGCTTGTTTTATTTTTACTTGAGTTTTTGAAATTGTGAAATACAGCATAAACACAGGAGCACATTAAACATTTATAGTTTAACAAGAACCTATAAAGAAAACAAGTATAGAGTATCATCTGTATAGTGTCAAAAATAGTTAACAAATTTACATAACAAGATAGTCTGCAAGATGACTGGGCTGAATTCTAAAAACCATCAGTGTTTCCAAAGACATAAAAGGCTAGGAAACTATTCTAGATTGCAGTGGAATAAGGAGACTTAAAAACTAAAAGCAGTGCTGGGGCCTTCATTGAATTCTTTGTAATCTAAGAATCTGTGGAGACCTGATGAGTATCTTCTTCTTCCAAAGACTTTACACACAGTGAATTAGAATCCACTGATGATTTTTTTTTTTTTAACTTATTTGGTCAGTGCCAAGTAATGCTGGAAGGCTACTGGGCCTTCATTTTAGAAGGCACCTGGAATATGCCCACAGATGTCCTAGATTTGTCATAAAGGGGCATGCATGGGTTTGAAAATATTTGTTACTGTTACTTGTTAGCTCTATCACCTTAAGTAGACTTTAAACCTTAGGTTTCCTTATATTAGTAAATTGAAGATAACCTTGAGACGTAAACAGATTTACACATGAGAATGTTTTTGTTGGCAGGAACTGATAATGCAAAATAAAGTGAGTTTTTAATTAAAGTAGTATGTAACTGAACACTTCAGCAATTTATGTACATAGCACTTGAGGGCTTTCACACATTGTAGGATGTATTTGGATTGTTTTAAGTTATTCTTTTCTTTTTCTATTTTCAGCAAATTCAACACCCAACAGCCTCCTTAATAGCCAAAGTAGCAACAGCCCAGGATGACATAACTGGTGATGGCACCACGTCCAATGTCCTTATCATTGGAGAACTGCTGAAACAGGCGGATCTCTACATTTCTGAAGTATACATGATTCTTGGTTTCTGTGATATTTTATTGTTTATGAGAAATCATCTGAGTTTTATTTATACATATTGATGTATTAATAGTAGCTGAGGCCATATAGAGAATTTGAAGAGCATGGGGACTTAAATCTGGGAATGAGTCCTTATCTTGGCCTGATACAAATTTATTGTGATCCTGGACAAGTTAAGGAACCTCCCATGGCCTGAATGGTCCTTTTATCAAGTGGCATTGCAAATAATGATTTATATCTGTCTATAATCTAGATTAATAATTGATATCTAAAAGTGGGGTGTTTGGTATTAGACATATTTATAAGGAAAAAGCCAGCCAAAAACTTAACTTTAAATTAAAATTCTACAACTTTTTTTAGCCCCGAGTAGTTCGAAAGTATTGCAAACCTCAATGAAGACTAAATCTGATGCCAGGAGGAACTTCCTGGGAAGACAGGAAACAGACTTAGTCTCTCTCTCTCTCTACTTTTTATTAGTAAATGGTATGAATTTATTTCAGATTACATGTAGAAAAGATATAGTGGTCCTATTGACTGTAAGTTGTTGTGACATGTTGAGTTTTTGTCATTACCCCTTGCAGTTGGCACAGTGAACACCCAAGTGTGCTTTATAGTTCCCTTGGCTTTGACTCTGTGCTAGAGCAATGTCTGTTCTTTTCCTCTGCATTGAAAGGACTACTTATCCTTTTAAATGTATTCAGAAAGTCAGCACATTATATTTTACTAAAGGTTATGAATGATCCAGAATAAATCTTAAAAATATACAAACTATGCCATCTAATTGAAAAACTCAGTGGTGGTTTTGTAATTGTCCCTATTATAGGGTCTTCATCCCAGAATAATAACAGAAGGATTTGAAGCTGCAAAGGAAAAGGCACTTCAGTTTTTGGAACAAGTCAAAGTCAGCAAAGAGATGGACAGGGAAACACTCATAGATGTGGCCAGGACATCCCTGCGTACTAAGGTTCATACTGAACTTGCTGACGTCTTAACAGAGGTGTGTGTTGGATTAAAGCCCTTGGTATTAGAAACATCGGTATACTTACCAATTTCAGTTGCTCTATATAGGGTGCTAAAGTCTGTACAGTATCATATTGTGAAATAAGTGGGTTTATTTTTGTGGCAACAATTACCTGATATGTGTCCCTAAAAAAAGTAAAATGAGAAAAATAGTCTCATTTTATATGACCAGATTATAAAGGTATAATCAGAGCTTTCATTAAAATGTTTATAAAATAGAGGTTATATTATTAAAAAGCTTCCTGTTATCAACGTTTTTAATATAATAAGGAGGGATGTCAGTGATTCTTTTGGTAATGACAAATTGAGGTATCAGATATGTAAATGACTTTAGCCCTTTATAAATATATTCTATTAGCTCACAGAAAAAGACTTAGGTCAATTCAAAAGATTTTATAGTTGAGAATCTGTCTAAAATTCTCTGTAGAACAAGTAACATAAGCATCTTGACTTGTGCAACTCATTCATTTAATGATATACTCTTACTGTAGGCTGTAGTTGACTCCATTTTGGCCATTAAAAAACAAGATGAGCCTATTGATCTCTTCATGGTTGAGATAATGGAGATGAAACATAAATCTGAAACTGATACAAGGTAAGTGGTAGAGCTCCGTAAAATACTTAGAAACTGTGTTTACAAATTTACAGGTGCTTGATAAAGCACATTTTTTTTTTTTACTGATTTCATTTTGTCTTGAATTAATATATATTGCCTCAAATAATTTACTCAGTAATATTTCCTCTTGAAGTTAATGGTATGATATGTTTATAATCAGAATGATTCAGAAAATTGAGCTATATCAGTTGTTTGGCATTTATTGAACTATTGGATACTAAACCTAAATTTCAAAGATCTAGTTTGAAAACACTTTCAAAAAGAATTTTAAGAACAACTTGATATCCTACCAGTTGAGAAATTTTCTCTGCAGAATTTTCTGTACAAGATAAGTTGTTTTTGTCATGTTCTGGAATATTGCTTTTTCATAATTGACCCTATTTAGGTTTTACTCAGAAGTCTTGTTTAAATAACTCAAGAAATAAAGCTGATTGTGTGAAAATACCCATACAGTCTCAATTTATTGTTTCACTTTTGTTAGCCTATGCTACATCCCATCTGAAAGTCAATGACATACACATTTCTTTTAGTTTAATTTTTAGTTAACAGACATTATATTAGTTTCAGGTATGTAACAGGGATTAGATGTTTATGTACCTTATGAAGTGATTGGCATAATTCTTATGTGTTTTAACAGCTTAATCAGAGGTCTTGTTTTGGACCATGGGGCACGACATCCTGATATGAAAAAAAGAGTGGAAGATGCATACATCCTCACATGCAATGTATCATTAGAATATGAAAAAACGTGAGTTTATATCCTCTTAGAAGTGGAATCGAGTCAGAGGAACTTGGTATTTTGGGCAGGTCACATCTTTGTGAGACTCAGTTTCTCTACCATATGCCTTAATTGGGTTTGGGAGAATTCTATGAAATAAACTCTGAATGTACCAGGGGCAATATCGGAATTATGTGAATAATTGTTAAATCAAGACTAGTAACCCAGTTGCTGAGACTGCTGGTTTATCTTCTCAAAAAATAAACATTCTTCCCCCCCCCCCCATACTTTTTTTTTTAATAGAGAAGTGAATTCTGGCTTTTTTTACAAGAGTGCAGAAGAGAGAGAGAAATTAGTAAAAGCTGAAAGAAAATTCATTGAAGATAGAGTTAAAAAAATAATAGAACTAAAAAAGAAAGTCTGTGGTGACTCAGATAAAGGATTTGTTGTTATTAATCAAAAGGTGAGAATTTTGCTTTATAAACTAGTCTGTGTCCATTTTTACTTTTCAGGTGAAATACATTGAGAAACTAATTTTCCTTTGTTACAGGGAATTGACCCGTTTTCCTTGGATGCTCTTGCAAAAGAAGGCATAGTAGCTCTGCGCAGAGCTAAAAAGAGAAATATGGAAAGGTACGGATTGCAGATTGTCTGAGTGATAGGAATTTGTACAAATTAACTGGGATTACCCCCCCCCCCATCTATCTGTGCATTTTATTTTTCTCTATGTTGTGATAAAATACACTAAATACAAATTTTATCATTTTACTCATTTCCTAAAGTGTAAAAATATTCAGTGGCATTAATTTACACATTGTGTAGCCATCACAATTATCATTTTTTAGTACTTTTTCATCATTGCAAACTGAAACTATGTACTCATTAAAGAATAACTCTCCATTTTCCCTTCCCCCATAAAAACCATTCTGCTTTCTGTCTTAAGAATTTGGTACCTCATATAAGGGAACCATACGATAATTGCCCTTGTGTCTGGCTTATTTCACTAAGCACAGTCTTTTCATAGTTAATCCATGTTGTTGTAGGTATCAGAATTTTTTTTAATAGATTTTATTTATTTATTTTTAGAGAGAGAGAAAGGAAAGAGAGGGAGAGAAACATCAGTGTGTGAGAGATGATTGATTGATTGCCTGTCGCACGCCCCTAACGGGACCTGGCCCACAAGCCAGGCATGTGCCCTGACTGGGAATTGAACTGGTGACCTTCTGGTTCGCGAGCCCGCACTCAGTCCACTGAGCCATACCAACCAGGGTTCATTCTTTTTTAAGGACTTAATAGTCCATTGTATGGACATCACATCCTTGTTTATTCATTTATCTGTTATTGGGTATTTATTTGGGTTATTGCCTTTTGGCTATTATAAATAATGCCACTATGAACATTGTTATACTTTTAAACTATGACAGATTGTACATATTTTTTATTGTCAAGAGCATCAAAGGATTTCAGAGAAATGTAAGAAAGAGGGCTCTTGTCCACCTTTAGATAGATTTCATATCAGAGGAGTATTTGTTGACTTGAGAATGGTTTAAGTGGAGGCTTAGGGGAAAGTTCCACTTCCCCTAGTTTCAGCTGGTTGGTGGTAAATGGAAAGGCTTAAGTTAAAATACATTTTAGAATATAATTTTAGTATGTAAGTCTGAAAGATTATTTCCTAAAAAATTATTAATGTTTAAGCATAACTAATAAAAATCATTTATTTCCTTGATATACCTTAATATTTCAGGCTGACTCTTGCTTGTGGTGGGATAGCTCTAAATTCTTTTGATGACCTAAATCCTGATTGTTTGGGACATGCAGGACTTGTCTATGAGTATACATTGGTAAGTATGTCTTTTTTTAAAAAATAACACTTTTTGGTTCATGAATTCTTCAGTAGTAAAGACTCCTTCAAACTCAGGATCATATTTATTATGCTTTGTTTACATATATTTTGATGGTTTGTGTGTAGCGGTGATACTCCTTTATGGGAAAGCTACATTTCTTCTATGTGTGATTTTTTTTTTTTTTTAAGAAATTGCTTTAATGTGATCAGTGTTATTTTCTATTAACATATTACTTATCATTTATTCTCTGATCATTCTTTGTACAACCGTGTCTTTTTTTTTGTTCTTAGCCACTGTACTATCCTGTGCAACCATGTCTTGTTTTTTAAAATATTCTTTACGTAGGGAGAAGAGAAATTCACCTTTATTGAGAAATGTAACAATCCTCGCTCTGTCACATTATTGATCAAAGGACCAAATAAGCACACACTCACTCAAATCAAAGATGCAATAAGAGATGGCTTGAGGGCTGTTAAAAATGCTATTGATGATGGTAAGATCCTCACTTAAACTGTTTTAGCTAGTCTAAAATGCATGGCTGAATACTGTGTTCTTTTTGTCAGTAGTTTACACAGCCAGACACCATGCAAAAGTAAAGCCTTCCCTTTAAAGTACCTATGATGGTATGCCAAGTTTCTTATAGCATATCATTACTAAAAGTGAATACAAATAAATGAGTTAAGAGTTTGTAAGAGCTTCCAGGTACTAGTTAAATTGAATCATGCTATCCGATACGTTGCTGTATTGCTTTCAGATGCAATGTTAAAACTTGCGGTTATACTGAATTCAAGAGAAATTAATGGTTTTCATATACATGTGTTTTAATTTATATGTTTTCTTGTAATTCTACAGTTTTCCTTGTAGCTTAGCATTTCTCTTTTCTCCCCTGCCCCACCCAACAGGCTGTGTGGTTCCAGGTGCTGGTGCAGTGGAAGTGGCAATGGCAGAAGCCCTGATTAAACATAAGCCCAGTGTCAAGGGCAGGGCCCAACTTGGAGTTCAAGCATTTGCTGATGCATTGCTCATTATTCCCAAGGTCTGACTACTTTTAACAGTCAGTATTCTAAAATACACCAAAATGATTTAGTTGATGAACTTGAAAGCTTTTTTCGATAATGTGGGTTTTTTCATAATGTGGATTTGTAATAATTTGGTAAGTTTTCTCCCTAACACTGTAAGATCCAAACGTATTTGGTTCTTCTGGAAAGGAAACTTGAATATTTGAGGTTTCAGATGGCAATAGAGAACTGTTATAAGAGGGTTTGCAGTGTAGGGGATGTACTTAACTGCAAGCTTGCTTTTTGTTTAAGTTTAACTATGATCGATGATAAGATTTTCTCTTGATTACTAATTGGAAATACTGTTCCATTTATTGTGTACCTATTTTAAATTATTATATTTTCTTGTTTTAGGTTCTTGCTCAGAATTCTGGTTTTGATCTTCAGGAAACACTAGTTAAAGTTCAAGCAGAACATTCAGCATCAGGTCAACTTGTGGGTATGGACCTGAACACAGGTAAGAGAATTCATCTATTTGTAGGGGGGAAACTAGATAATAGAGGTGAAGTAAAGCCAGGAAGAATCAAAAGAATCTTGGGGAGTTCCTTTGCAGTTTATTATTACTCCTATGAGTAAACTCTGGGTTCCAAAATATGGCACAGAAATCAAATAAGTAAAGTAGTTCAGGGAATACACTATATACATTTGAATACTTTCACAGAGTATGAATTCTGGTTTTGATCTTCAGGAAACAGTAGTTAAAATTCAAGCAGAACATTCAGTATCAGGTCAACTTTGTTGATGTTTCTTGAGTTGTGGTTCAGGTTAATATCGAACGGCTTCTTACTAGGTTTACTCAATTTTTTATCAGTGACTTTGATAAGAAAATACATTAGGTGATCATATTCACTGATGAAAAAAGGCTGAGGATAGCAAATAATGCTAGCAGAGGGGACGAAGTGTAATGAAATGTTTAAAGCCCTGGTGTTATGCCAGTGTAAGAACACAAGTTAAATAAATACAGAGTGGAAGAGGTAACTGAGATACATCCAGTTGATATGTATTAGACTTAAATGTCAACAACATTATTTACATTTAAGTTAATAAAAGATTTCTGGAATGAGGAAAATGATAAGCCCATTTTGGCCAGATTGTAGGACAAGTGCTGTAATTTCATATGGACAAATAGGAACGTGCCCTGAAAAACAAGATGTTCAAACATTTGGTGACCAAATAGAGCATTCCTGTCACCTGAGTCTTCTACATAGACACCGGTCACTCATCAAAAATACTGTACATAGGAATCATAGTCTGGAGTACAAAATTGGACTGAGGAAATACGGGTTCTCATGGTTGATAATTGGGAGAAATGAGAGTGATCAGTGATGAGCAAAGCAGCACAAAATACTCTTAAAAGACAGCATTCTGATCTTACAGCCTACTGTATATGATTTTAAGAGTACTGGATTACTTTTCAGGTGAGCCAATGGTAGCAGCAGAAGCAGGCATATGGGATAACTATTGTGTAAAGAAGCAGCTTCTTCACTCCTGGTAAGTTTCAGAAAGGCAAAACTAAAATAACCTTTAATCATCATCTCTTTTTAATTTGATGTGTTCTGTTTAACCCCCCCCCAAATAAAAATGTAAAATACTGAAAGTGTAGAAACAAAACCTGTCTTTTATGTATGGAGGGGAAAAGGGAAATTTAACTGAATGTAATTTGCATGGTTTCATTGGATATTGAGTTTAAATTATGGTTCATATCTGAAATCTGAGCCATCTGATTTTTCCTCCCTTTTCAGCACTGTGATTGCCACCAACATTCTCCTGGTCGATGAGATCATGCGAGCTGGAATGTCTTCTCTAAAAAGCTGAATTGATGAAGCTTCCTTTGTATTGTCTGAATCATGAAGACTCTACAGAGTGATCCTAAGAATACAGCTAGGGAATTTTTGTCCTAGCTTCAAATGATTTTCAAAGGAATTTTCTTTTCCCATATGAAGAAAGAAGAGAACACTTGGCACCACCTATACAAATTCCAAAGCCTGAAATTATAATTACAGTATTTTTTAAATTGCACTCAGTGTCTACACATAAAGCAGACCGTTTTCACTCAGTGCGCACAACATGTTTCATTTTAGCTTCTGTGGTACAAAAGTACATGTTAGAAAAGCATATGTTACTACCTTATTAAATATTGTTTGAAAATCAAATTTTAATGGTTTAGTAATTTCTAATATATTTTAACTGATGCAGTAGTTCCCTTAATAGATTAAAATTTTTATGCTCATATAAATAGCATGTAAGTAACTTAGGTTTTGAAAGCATCCCTGTTCACTAAATATAAATTAGTAAGAGTAAAACGATTGGATTTTTCATGCATTAAAGTAGCTTTGTTAAAATGCTCCCCAGGAAAGTTAAGGGGGAGTGGGTAGAAAGATGGGTAAACTATAGGCAAGGGAGTTGAAAGAGCTACAGCTTTGTAAAGTGGCAAAAATTAAAATAGGTAAAAAGATGGCTTATTTTCAGGTAGACCATATTTTCTCATTTTCACACCTGGATCTCTGCTTACGTTGAAATACATCCCAAAACTTGCAGTGTCATTTTTCCCCTTAAGTTATGTGTTTCCACAAAATTATTTTTTATACAGTTGATACATTTGGAGTCAATAAAGGTGAAATGTGTGTTCCCTAACTTTTTGTATTTTGAGGACTTGGCAGTTGGCTATAGTGAGTGTGCAATAAATGTTTAACTTGGGACATTTTCTGTGATCTTGCAATGGTATTCCAAGGCGCAAAAGGAATCTGAATTGGATATAAAAGAGAAGGAAGTCCAGATGTTCACAGGGTTATGAAGGAGATTCTGAAATGATAGGACTCAACACAACAGAAAATTGAAAACTGCTGTATCTTAACCTCATCCTGCCACCTTAAATTCAGGCCCCAGCCTATTCCTGGGCGTCAGGACTCCGGGACGCCCTTACGTTGACTAGATGCGCTAGGGGGCAGTGCACTCGGAGGTGATTGACATGGTGTCTATGGAGCGCATGCGCAGCAGAGCAGCTAGGCGTGCGTACGGAGTTCCTGGTGCTGCGGTGGTATGAGTTCCTGGCTCCCGTTGCTGACCCTGCTGTCGCTCCTTCCCAGCCCGTGGATCGAGCTAGGTCAGTGTGCTGGCCTGCCCACCATCCCCTGGCACCGTTTGTTCCACAAGTCATCTGGGAGGGGGTGAGCCGCTTCATCCCGGTTGGAAAAGGGACCGCAGCCCCTCTGCTCGGGCTTGGAGTAGCCGGAGGTAACCTCGCAGAGATTCTTTCCAGCGAGGTGATTAAGTGCTCGTCGTCCTATTTTACTTTGTTTTTACTTTTATCATTTTGACATCTTCTGAACATAAAAGAGCAGACTATAACTGTAACAAACCCCCCACGTACCCATCGCCCAGCTTAAAGAGTTGCCAATATATGGCTAATACTGCTTTGGTAACCCACTTTCCCCTCCCCTGGGGTCATATTGAGGTGAATCAGGCATTATACAGTTTATTCGTAAATAATTCAACTTGAATAGCCAAAAAGTCAAGTCACGAAAAGAAAAATACCGTACCATTTTTCACCTACAAAATTAACATCCGATTAGTGTTCAGATTCACCGACTGTGTTTCTAAGTTATAGTTTACTTGTTGAATTAGTGTCGAAATAAACTTTATATATTGTAATTGTGTGTTTTTTCTTAATTCTCTTTTATTCTGAGCTTTTCCTGCATGCTCTTTTTTCCCCTTGAAGTGAATGAAATAATCAGTGTGAGTGTATCAGAATGAGGATGAGAAGAGAACGAAAATAGGATTCTGAGGAACGTGTAAAGACATGGATTCTGCCTTTAAGGAACTTAAGGCTCTTAGATATACTTAGGTAGAAACATAATTCCATAAAATAGTACATCAAGCCAGAGAAGTACGGCCTGTTGGAGATAGCACTGGCCTGGAAGTAAAGAGACTGGATCTAGTCCTATCTCCTGCTAACTAGCTCCTTAAGTCACTTTTCTTTTTGGGCCCTGGTTTCCCTCCTGTTAAATAAGGGGGTTGAATTAAAGATCTTTTTCATTTGATTTCTCGAGGCACTCAAACAGCAATACGAAGGAGCTCATGCAGCTTTTTGATAATTACTGTACACTTGTGCTAGGTGCGAGGGATACACCGGCAAAATAGATGTAGTCCTTTCATTTCTGGAGTACATAATGTAATGGTAAGAAGTTACAAGAGTTCAGCGAGTGGAGAGGAAGAGACAGAAAGTATGAGCAGAAGTATGGGTACAAAGGTGGTAAATATATTTGAGGATATAGTGTCTAGATTTATCTAGCTGGAACAAAGAGTTGTTATGTAGAGGAGTAGAGTGGTAAGGAAATAAACATTTATTGAAAACCTACGATGTACTCAACAATTTACACATTATTTGAATTCAAACAGCTATGCCTGTGGGATAGATGGTATTCCTATTTTACAAATGAAGAAATTGAAACTCAGATTAAGTAACTTGCCCAAGGTCACCCAGCAAATTAAGTGGCAGAACAAGAATTTAAAGCCAAAATTTTAGGCCTCCATTTTTGTTGATGAATACTCATTTTCTTGATTATTGCATATGGTCCAAAATAAATATTGCCATTTGTTTTTTGTATATTCGTGTATTACTGATGGGTCTTTTTTTTCTCTTCAGGGAATGGCCAGGTGACCAACATGGTTCAGCTGCCTGGTGGCAGATTCCAGATGGGAACAAATTCACCAGATGGCAGAGATGGTGAGGGACCTGCCCGGGAAGTGACAGTAAAACCTTTTGCCATTGACATATTTCCTGTCACCAACAAAGATTTCAGGTATATCAGATATTTTTCTAGGAATAAGGCTATTTTCTTTCTTTCTCTCTCTCCCCTTCCTTCCTTCCTTCCTTCCTTCCTTCCTTCCTTCCTTCCTTCCTTCCTTTCTTTCTTTCTTTCTTTCTTTCTTTCTTTCTTTCGATTTTATTTATTATTTTGAGGGAGAGGGGAAGGGAGGAAGAAAGAGAGGGAGAGAAACATCAATGTGTGTTTGCCTCTCGTGTGCCCCCAACTAGGGACCTGGACCCCAATCCAGGCATGTACCCTGACTGGAAATTGAACTGGCAACCCTTTGGTTCACAGGCCGGCATTCAGTCTACAGAGACACACCAGCCAGGGCATGGCTCTTTCTAATCTTCATTTTTAATATCTAAAAGGAAACTAGCTTATTTAGTATCACATATCTTTGCAGTAATGCTGTGGGATGTTATGTATTTTTTTCAGATGAAGAATCTAAAGTCCAAAGAGGTTTACCTTGCTCTCCGTTAGTAATAGACTTGGGCCTGTAACTCAGATTTCCTGACTCTTGAGCCAGTGGGTTTTCCATCACACTGGGCATAGCACTAAGAAATGTGGTCAAAAGGGACACACTCAACACAAACATCTTTAACAGGGCAGTAAGGACTGGGAGAAGGGTCATACAAGCTAAGGGTGCCTTAAATTCCGTTTATATGTACTTCGGGAAATGGCCTTGTTTTAGGAGTTGAACATTCTAAGCCAAATTGAGCTGCCCTAGTTTCCTCAAGGTGATATATTTTGTAACTGACCTTCAAATGGTACAGGGATGAATATATGGAGAGGTGGTGGGGGTGGAAGGAGAGGAAACAGGGAGACAAAAAAGCAAATGTGGGAAATGGCTTAAATGTTACACTTGTGGAGTTGCAGCCTGTTAAGATAGAAGGTGATGGGGAAAAACTAACTCAGGAGACATATATACTGAAGTAAGCTTAAGAATTGTTGGAATACTCCACAGGCCTTTTGACTTAGTGGTTCTACCTCTAGGGGTTTGTTTTAAGGAAAGAATTAAGATTGTTCAAAAACATTTAGCTAAAAAGATGGCATTTTAAACAACTATTTAAGTTGTTTACATTGTAATCCTAATACTTTAAGGATTATTTAAACATATTGTATCAATATAACAGAATACTTAGCGGCCATTTAAAATCCTTTTGTCAAAAAGAGAGCTTTGAGATGTTACATGAGGAAATTATATATAATATAATAATATAAAATAATATAGAGGTTGTGGGCCCATTTTTTAAAAACTATATATAGAGAATGTAGGTGCACTAAAAAAGAAGTGGAAGAGCATTAGTTGGCATATTTAGCCCATGTTTTTGTGGCTTCCAAATAAAAATAATTTCAGGGAAGCACCTTGTTAAACAGGGGAGGGTGGGGAGAGGGGGGCAGAGGGCAGGGAGATATGGAATGATATATCTTAGTTGGGCCCTGGCTGGTGTGGCTAAGTGATTGCGTGCCAGACTGTGAAGCAAAGGAACGATATATCTTAGTTGGTGTGATAATGGATTATTTTAATTTTTTATTGTTCCCTACCTATATTTTTTTTTCTACAATACCATGGGTACTGCCTATATATGCTTTTTTAAAGTATTTTTAAATATGAAAGTTATTAAAATTAAAGGAGAAATCACTTCTGATCAGACTTGTACCATATCATGACGAACCAAAGTAGATAGATGTATGCACATTTCAAATCATAACCTAGTATATGATAGAAATATAATGTCAACTCTAACAAGCCCCTAACCTTCACTTAGAACCCATAATTTGTCTGCTTTTCTGGCAACAGATTCTCAAACTGTTCAGATGCTCTGAGGCTGGTAAATAGCCGTTGCTACCGAATCTAATAAACTCCTCTATTCTCAATGCCCCTCTGATGGTCGTATCAGAGGGCTGGCGCAGACAAGGTGATAATGAAAACAATGAAAACAGTCTGCCTTACCCCAGCAAGCAGTCCGCTGAACCATACCGAACTGTATGAAAACCCATTCTCAAATCTCAGCAACTCATTTTTTTCTTTTTTTAAACATTTTCTTCTTTTTTTGTTTTTTCAGCAACTTATTTGATTCAGTTTCTTTCTTCTGTTAGATGGTGATGATAACATCTGTTCTGCTTTCCTCCCGTGATTGTTGTGAGATTAGGTATGTAAAAAAGATCTTTTAGAAAAGAGACCCATTCCCCACCCTTGAATCTTCTCAGCAGCTTTATTTATAATCTCGAAAAACTGGAGAGAACCCAAATGACTGACAATTGTTGAATGAATAAATAAAATATGGTATATCCATACAATGAAATACTACTCAGCAATAAAAAGGAAGAAACTACTGATACTTTCAACAATGTGGATGAACCTCAGAAACACAAAACTGCATACTGTACGGGTCCTGGCTGGTGTGGCTCAGTGGACTGAGTGCTGGCCTGCAAACCAAAAGGTCACAGGTTCAATTCCCAGTCAAGGCACATGCCTGGGTTGCGGGCCAGGTCCCCAGTAGCGGGCACAGTAGCGGGCACAGAAGAGGCAACCACACATTAATGTTCCTCCCTCTCTCTCCCTCCTTTCCCCTCTCTCTAAAAATAAATAAATAAAACCTTAAAAAACAACCAAAACTGTATACTGTATGGTTTATGTGAATTTATATTCCAGGAAAGACAAAACCAAAGGGACAAAAAACGGATCAGTAGTTAGAGGGGCACAGTGGAATTCTGGGGTATGTTGAGTGAAACTGCTCTGTTTCTTGATTGTGATAGTGACTATATGCTTTTTCAAAATTCACAAAAAAAAAACAAACCACTGAAAAGACAATTTTACTGTATGTGAATTACACATACAGCAACAGATTTGAAAAGAAAATCTCCTGCTCAGGGTTTCAGGCTAATTCCTGGGAGTTCATGAGAGCCCTGTGATGTGTGGCTTATAAGGTAGGAATATGTGAGTTTTTCTGAATGAAGCAGGAGCAGTGAGGGTGGAGCACAGAACCCTTTCAGCTAAACCAACTGAAATATTTCGTTTCAGGCAGTTTGTCAGGGAGAAAAAGTACCGGACAGAGGCTGAGATGTTTGGGTGGAGCTTTGTCTTTGAGGACTTTGTCTCGGATGAGCTTAGAAACAAAGCAACTCTGCAAATGAAGGTGAGAAAACCTGGGCTTGCAGTTGAGGGAGTGGGAGGGGGACCCGGACCTCGACTCCTGTGGGATATGAGGTCACCTGGGCCACGGTAGAAATCAAACCCGAGAGCTGGCAGCAGGGAAGAAGTAAGGGAAACCCTCCCTGGAAGAGTCAGATGAATGCATATTCCCAAGAAGTGAACCCTGAGCCGGTTTTTGCATAGAGAGACTCTGTAAAGACCCAGATACGTGTAGGGATCAAGATATATCCTGAACAAGCAGGAGAACATTTTGACAAGCCTACCTCTAGTAAGGATTGTGAGATGTCATGGGTTAAAGATGCCAGACACAGCCTCCCTTGGACCACCTGAGTCTCCGCCTGAAGTCTCTGCTCTGCTCCTGTGTCCAGGAGGCAGGTGCCCTTGCTGGGTTAGAGCATCTCACAGTCATGCTCCTGTTTTTAATCATGCTCTTTCTTCTTTGTAGCCTGTTCTTTGGTGGCTTCCAGTGGAAAGGGCATTCTGGAGACAGGTAAGGGCTGGTTCCTTCGCCTTGTTTTCTACCCCTGGATGGCTGATTTCCCTACACCCCTTGCCTATCCAGGAATACTGAGTTAAAAAAGATGACAGAGTATTTCAAGAAAACGGCCAAGTAACCCTGTTTCCTCTGCCCTAATCATTTTCCCCTTGCCTATCCCATTTCTCCTTTCAGTCTCCTCTTTAGTCTTGTCTGTCTTTCTTTTTTTATTTTTATTTTTGATCTTCACCCAAGAATATGTTTATTGATATTAGAGAGAGAGAGAGAAGGGAAAAACAATGCGAGAGAGAAACATCAATCGATTGCCTCCTGTATACGCCCCAACCAGGGATTGAACTTGCAACCTAGGCATGTGCCCTGACCCAGAATTGACCCCACAGCCTTTTGATATATGGGATGACGCTCCAACCACTTGAGCTGCCCGGTCAGGGCTAGTCTCTTCTTTCTGACTCTGGTTCTCTCTTCAGTCACCAGGCTAGCTCTTCCAGTTCCCTTGCTTCACCTAGTGGTAAAAGCTGAACTCAGTTACCCCAAGCCTAGCCTTCCTCAGACTTCCCTGGGCCGCCAGAAGGCTGTCTCACTTCGTCCTGGCTGTCAGCCTGCAGGTCCCGGCTCTGGCATCCGAGAGAGACTGGAGCTCCCCGTGGTCCACGTGAGCTGGAGTGATGCTCGCGCCTACTGTGAGTGGCGGGGGAAACGACTGCCCACTGAGGAAGAGTGGGAATTTGCTGCCCGCGGGGGCTTGAAAGGTATAGAGATGCCAAGGCAGTTTCCCTTTGTCCTTCTCTCCATCCTACCCTGCGTGGGGGGCTTCAGAGGGTGGGAAGGGCCCAGACTCCCTAGAGCAGTGCTTTGTAAAGCGTGTGGTGAAGGTCCAGCTGCTGTTGCCATTTTCATTTCTAATCTATCTCAGATCAATACTGTGTAAAATACCATAAAAATTAATAAGTGGAAAACTGGAATGAAAAAACAAAATTTTTTTACTGTGGCAGATTCCACAGACATGTTACATTTCAAAAAATATGATCAGAACAACGTAGCTTAGGGAAGAAAAGAAGAGTTATCCAAACTACATGCCTTTTCCTTAGATGTATAGGGATTAATATTTCAAAAAAAAATGCTATGCTCTTTGCTCATAACTTTGTTGTTCTGCAGTCCTAACTAAAAAATAAAGTTATGGAAGTAAAATAGCAGTTCCCCATATTGAGCACCTCTATATACTCTTTGAATTAACAGCGGTTATACCAATAGTCAAAGTTATGAATGCGATAAATGAGGTTGCTTGTTCATTTAGCCAATTGAAGCCCAATTAACAAGTTTCTCAATGGTTGCTTGCAATTTCTGCACCAATCTCAACATGAACTGGTAACAAAGAGTTTACAGACTGGCACTCATCAGAGTCACGCCTAGGACTGCACTGCCCTGGAGTAATACCAGAGGCCAGGGCTCCCAATGCAGCGCAGAGAGTGGAAGGGATGGGCACAGGAAATAGAAGTAAGCCCACCACCTAACTTCCTTCAGGCTCCCTTGCTCTGTCTTTCCCAACTCTTCACCTCTCCCTCCCCTGCTGTCTCCTTGCTCTCCTGGCAGGTCAGGTTTACCCTTGGGGGAACCATTTCCAGCCAAACCGCACCAACCTGTGGCAGGTAAGACATACTTTCCTCGCTCCTGTCCTTTCTCAAAACAATGAGACCCACTGTAGGCGAGGCATTGTATTAGGCCGTGGGATTCAGAGGCTTGTGTTTTAATGGAACTGGCAACTGGTAAAGGGGTGAAGCGGAAGACAAGGTGGCAGTGCAGGGTGTGGGCAGGAGTAAATCTATCATTCATTGCCTGAGAGTGCTGGGGGTGACTTCACAGAGAGGGTGACATTTGAGCTGATCAGATAGTTTGCCAAGTGAAAAGTGGAGGAAAGGGTCTTCCAAGCATAATCGAAGAACCAATACAATACAGGAGTGCTGACATTGTATTAGGAAAGCATACTATGTGTTTGGACACATGACAAATTCAGAGAAGCTGGAGCATAGGGAAACCGAGGTGGGGGGTGGGTGTTAGGCAATGAAGTAGACAGTGGGTTGGAGGCAGATTTTGAAGGAGCAGATATGCCAAGATACAGTTTTAGACTTTACCCTCTATGCAGCGGGGAGCCAATGGAGGTTTTTAAAAGGGGAGTAACAACATTAGACGTTGACCTGGAGGCATGCTAATTGTTGCTAAGTTGTACAGGACTAGACGAAGTACAGTTGCATGGTGGCAGGGGCTCTCTGGATTTGAGTCTATGGCAATGGCCTGGGTGATTATAAACAATTGAATTAAGTGGAAGTGGAATAGAGATGAAGCCAAATGGGAGAGGTATGTCAGAGAAGATAGACAGGGTTTGGTAATTAATCAAATGTGGAGGTGTGGAAGAGAGTTGGACTGTAGCATGAATCCAAGCTTGGGCAACAGAGCGATGGTGCTACCATTATCCAGAACAGATAATACGCTTGTTGGGTCAGTGGGATAGTGCTTAATCAGTGTAGGATCAGCCTAGCTTAGGATGCCTTTGGGTCATTTATATGTGCAGTGAAAGGTTGGAAATATGAGTCTGAAACTTCGGACAGAGGTCTGGGTCAAAGCAAGTGGCTTGCAAGTCATCAACATATACCTTAGGAAAGAATGAAACGCCCCTGCCCCCAGGAGACTGCAGAGTGAGGGGAGCACAGCATCAGTGTTTAGGGGGAAGCATGAAAAGAACCTGAGGGGCAGACTGACCTTCTGATGATCTTGGGATCAGAGCTTTGTAGAAAGAGATATCTAACATACACTGTATGATCTTTGATAAATTAACCATTTTGAGCCTCAGATGCTAGTTTTCCATTTTTTCATTTAACTTAATTTTTTATTTTTTATTATTATTCTTTAAATATTTTTTCACAGATTTTAAAAAAGATTTTTAAGTTTTATTTTTAGACAGAGGGGAAGGGAGGGAGAAAGAAAGGGAGAGAAACATGAATGTGTGGTTGCCGCTTGTGTGCCCCCTACTGGGAACCTGGCCTGCAACCCAGCCATGTGCCTTGACTAGGAATTGAACCAGACCCTTTGGTTAGCAGGCCTGAGCTCAATCCATCGAGCCACACCAGCCAGGACTAATTTTATTTTTTTAATTTGATACTTTTCATTTACCTCATACTTTATTAGGAAGTTATAGAGGGTCTCAACATCTTTTTTTTTCTTCTTCAAAGATTTTATTTAATTTTAGAAAGCGGGGAAGGGAAGGAGAAAGAGAGGGAGAGAAACATCCATGTGAGAGAGAAACATCAATCAGTTGCCTTTCAGACATGCCTTGACCAGGGACTGAACCTGCAACCCAGGCATGTGTCCAATTACTGTTGGGGGCCGAAATCCTTTTAGGCAGAAACAGGCTGAGAAACAGTTGATAGTTTTTTAAAGGGAGAAAATACTTGCCTCACAACCTTGTAAGGATTAAATTAAAAGACATAGCCTTGACCAGGTAGCTCAGTTGGTTAGAGGATAGTCCTATAAACTGAAGGGTTGCAGGTTCAATTCCAGGTCAGGGCACATGCCTAGGTTGCAACCGATCGATGTTCTCACATCAATGTTTCTGTCCCCCTCTCTCTCCTCCCTTCCCCCTTTCTCTAGAATCAATAAGCATGCCTCAGGTGAGGAAAATAAATAAATTAATTAATTAATTAAAAGACAAATGTAGCAGGCCTAGTACATAGGGGGTTCTGAGTAACACACAGCCTCTTCATCTTCCCATTCATAAGCTCAACTTCCATAGAGTCATGGCAGCTGAGCCCAATTTTAATGAGAGGAATGAACAAGTTGAACAAATTGCATTCACAAATATGGGTTACTTTTTCAAGAATTTTGGTGGTAAAGAGCAAGAGATGAAGAAGGGAGACTCAGAGTGGATAAGGGAAGTTAAACCTGTCAGTGGTAGGAGAGAAAGAGATGGCCTAAGAGCATAGGACGGGCATCGGTGGTTCCTGAGAAGGTAGAGGGTGCACAGCGTGGAGAAGGGGAGGAGGAGCCTTTCTTCCCAGGGTGCCTAGCAGATGGGGTGTGAGTCAGAGGGGCAGAGATCTCTGAGAGCAGAGAAAGTGAGAGTAGGATGAGCTTGACACGGCCCACTGCAGGCACAGGGGAAACCACACACTTCCTAACCCAGTGGGGAGGACATGAGGCAACTGGTTTGAGAACTCAGGGTGGGAACCTTGGGTCACTGTCCCATTCCTTCCCCTCTATTCTAAATGATAGAGCAAGGTGCCCTTAGTTTTCCTGGGGGCAGGCAGGAACACCTACCATGGGACAGGATGGTAAATCTTTTAGCCTAAATTCCTTCCCCTCAGGGAAAGTTCCCCAAGGGTGACAAGGCTGAGGATGGCTACCACGGAGTCTCCCCAGTGAACGCTTTCCCCCCACAGAATAACTATGGTAAGTTTTCGTATCCGGTTACTGTCATCATTCACAAATTGGTTGGTGGGAGCATTCTGCCTGATAGATGAGGCAGAAAGAAGCACTGGGGGGAGGCACTTTGGGAATGCTCCCCAGGACTTCAGTGGCTAGTAGGATGGGTGTGGTGCTTCCCAGCATGGAACTGACCCCCCCTGCTGTGCTACAGGGCTCTATGACCTCGTGGGCAATGTGTGGGAGTGGACCGCTTCACCATACCAGGGTGCTGACCAGGACATGCGTGTCCTGCGGGGAGCATCCTGGATCGACACATCTGATGGCTCCGCCAATCACCGGGCCCGGGTCACCACCAGGTGAGGAGCTTGGTAGCTGGGGGCTGAGGGTCTGGGACGCGGACTCCCAGAGCAACAGGTGGCACCAGAACTGGCATTGGCACTGCCTCTGTATCTCTACTTCCACTGGTCGTTGTGGGTACCGTAAAGGAAGCAGGCAACACTTGCCAGGAAAAACAAAATGGTCCAGGACAACTTGTGCCTTTTCTTTTCAGCTCTCAGCACCAAAGGAGACTTTGTATCCAGCATCTTAATTATGTGGGTTTCTCTTTCTGTCCTCACAAATAGGTGTGCAGAGGCAGGGAAGTAGAATGGCCACATCAGTAGGTCATGGCCATTGGTCATGGAAATATTGACTCTTCAAACTGGCCGGTACATGAAAAATCATTTTCTACAAACATTTTAATTTACAGTAGAGTTAAAAATGAGCTCAGGTGGGTCTCAGGACCTCATTTCACCCAGATGGTTAGTGGTGGCACCTAAATGGCAGAGTCCCAGGCTCCTGGTCTCCTTCTAGGATTTTCTACTTCATTCATTTGTATATTTATTTTGTTTGATTTCCCTGCAACTCCTTCTGCTCCTTGGTTCCATAAGGACTGTAGAGGCCACTGTTCCTGTGGCCTCAGGATGTCAGATTTCCAGGTGTTTCTTTGACCCATAGAGGCACCTGTATTCTCTTACCTCCTTGTTTAGGACAAAGTAGTAAAAAAAGTACTGGCCTAGAAACTGGGAAACTGGGTTTGTCCTTGATTCTGTAGTGCTGTTGAAGCGGTGGTTGGCCTTGGGCAAGAAATTTAAATCTTTCTAGTATCTGATCCTGGGTCTATAAAACGGTGAACAAATCCTGCTTGCCAGAGCAGTTGGGAAATGGGAAATAAACGAATATATATGAAACTTCTTGAAAAGTGTGCAGAACTGACTGGCACTATGATATTCTCACTTAAAAAGAAAATTATTGATTGATTAGAGAGAGATGGGGGAAGGGTGAGAAAAAGAGAGAGGGAAACATTGATTTGTTATTCCACTTATTTACGCATTCATTGGTTGATTCTTATATGTGCCCTGACTGAGGATCGAACTCACAACCTTGGCATATCAGGATGACACTCGAACCAACTGAGCTACCCGGCCAGGGCCTATGATATTCTCACTTCTTGTGGACAGGTTTCTTTGGCTAAGTTATTCCTAGCTACCAACAGTCAAAATTATTAGTCATGACCTTTCCTGCTCTCCAGTGCAATCTCCCAGGACCCCTCTCACTTCCTCCACGCTGTCCCAGCACCTCTTCATGGTCCTAGGGGCATCCTCAGACCAAGTTTCTTTCCAGACCATGCCCTTCACAGTCCTCAGGCACCCGAGACCACAGTAGGCCCTGGGAAGTGGAACAGGAAAGTTGGGTAAGGCCCAAGGCCCCTTTCTCAAATGTTCATTTTCTCTCCTCTCTTTTGGTGGCAGGATGGGCAACACTCCAGATTCAGCCTCAGACAACCTAGGCTTCCGCTGCGCTTCCAGTGTAGGCCGGCTGCCTGGGGAGCTGTGAGCAGCCCCGCAGAGCCAAGGGGAAGAGCCCCGCGGAACCGGTGCTACTCCCTGGCCACATTCCAAACCCAGCCAAACTCAGGCTCTTCAACTTCAGCCTCAGGAGTGACTGCCTTCCTCTCCCCCATCTCTTTGTGACAGGTACCTCTCACGGGGCAAGAGAGGCCTCTGACCTAAGAGGTGGCCACTGTCCCTTGGTGAAGGGGCCCAACTTACTGACTGTGGCCAAGAGCTGAGTGTTTCTCTTGGAGGTCAAATATTAACCATATGGGGCCAAATTCTCAAACATTTGAGGCAGAGTACTCTTAAAGGCAGTTCGTTAAAAAATGTTAAATCTGTTCTCTACCCCTGTCTCGGTGTCTGATTAAGGGATCTGACATTGTTTTCCCAGGGCAGAACTTCCCTAGTTCTCTGTTTTCCCAACAAATTGCTGTAGAAAAAAATGCTGCCTTCATTTGTCCATTTATTGTGTTTTATGTGCCTCTGAAGGAACCTAATTTCCACTCTCTGTACATAAAATTCAGTAACGTGAGTTCCTTAAAGCACAATGTCAGTCTTTAAAGGGTCTAAGAGAACCGAATATTTACCAGGCCAAACTGCATCGTGTAAGTCACAAAGTAACAATACTCCAGAAAGACAAATGTGAGAGGTTTCTCTTTCTATTGTTGATTAAGTAAGGGCTTCCGTATGCCTCTAGAAAACTGTCCCCTTGTGAAGAACCTGCTCCCATGGTGTCACAGGACGTTGTGAGGTCAGTAAAATCTCGTGTGATTGTATATCTCAGACTGTTGTCTTTTATCCACACACTAGGACCCTGAGGGAAATGCATCCTAGTGTCAGTAGCTCTGGGCCTCCCATGAGGAGAAACTGAGATGGTGGTACAACTGGGAAGATGAGCAGGAAGGCTCCTGGCTGTCAGACTACACCAGGTCCCCTCCTCTGTGGGCCTGGCCCCGGCTACACTTACAATTGTATGATGGGGGTGCCCTGCTCTTGTAACCGCACCCCCCCCACCCCCCAGCCAAGGGGAATTTGTAACGGTGTCCAGAATGTGCCGTGTCCAAGAAAAATATAGGATATTCTCCCTCCTCCACCTCAAGGCGGGCCACCATGGGGACAGGGAGACAAGGAGCAGGGCCTTTCAGAGTTACTTTGCATGTGAATAACAGGCCAGCCTCAGACCTGCCAAGGAGCAAGGCCACTGAGAGTCATTTTGCATGTCAGTAACAGCAATACAGCTTCATTCCTCATATACAAAGATGGTTATTTTGCATATCAACAAGCCTAACTAGGAAGATTTGCATAGCTTAAACCCAGGAGGTAACTGGGAAGGGGCTCCCCGAGTTACCGAGCTACCGAGCGCCTGTGCAGGAGAGCTGGGAGATGGTTTGCCTCACGCCGTGGGGGAACAGTGCGAAGACCATGTGGGAAGGAAAGGGGAGAAAGGACTCTTGCTAGTGGGTCATGAGAAGATGCCATGTGGTTTTGGGTTAAGAACTGGAGATTGTGGCGACACAGCTGATGGTGCTGGGAACTGGAAGAGACCTGCCTAGCCAAGCCCCAGACTTCTTTTCCCCCTGAAGGGTGGTACCCCTGACTGGGCAGAACTGTGTGTGTTGGTAGGTGTTTTAAAGGGATTTTGAGATTTAACAGCGACATTTAGGCATTATTCAAAACCTATATAACTTGAATGAATAGTTCCCTTCCTTTTCATCAAACTCTGGCATGGACAGCCATAATTTCTAAGGGTGGCAGGCAAAGAACCTAGAACAGAGGGACCCCGGGGAAGGTGGGGCGTTGTTTCGCTAACAGTATCTGAGACCCCCCACCCCCACGCCAAACGGGTCCACATTCGGTCACACTCTCATGCAGAGTCTCTGAGGGGCATCATGGCCCAGTCCCAGGAATCCTGGCCAGGACCAAGTACGCCTGCACCTCAGAGGCCCGCACACAATCTCATTCCTTTGACTAATGTTTCTGCCGCTTCCCCTCCCTGCCTGCCCCCTACTCCCCGATCCCTCCCGCCAGCACCTCAGTAGTCCTCCTCAACCAGGGAGAGGAGCACCGCTTTGGGTGTGTTCTCAAAGAGGGCAGCCCGGTTCTGCTGCTGGCCCTTCTTCACCCAGTGGCCATAGATTCGGAAAGCGTAGGCATCGATGAGTCGGCGCAGAGGCCGGAGGGCATAGGGGTCACGGATGACGATCTCTCGGGTCACAGGCTTTACCCGGTGGTACTGGTAGTAGATCCGCACGGAAGCCAACACTGTCAGAGCGATCACCTGCGGAGGGCCGGGACTGAGAGCCTGGGCTAGCCCTGGCAGGCCTGTCTCCTGCCGCTCCAGTGCAGGGAGGCCCTGCGCTTGTTTGCCGTGAAGGCTGGCGTGGCTTCTGTTGGGCCCTTCCTAGTGTTACCGCCATTCCTACCCCACCGGCACCTGTATTTAGATTGTTGGAGCCAGTCAGGTGACATGTCTTCCTGAAGCCAGAAAAAGTTCCCGGAACCCTCATGAGTAGATGGAAGGGGAAGGGCAGGTGCCCTGGGAACCCTAGGAGTGTTAAGTAGTAGTCTCTGGGGGGAAAGAAGAGGAATTGGAGGCTTGGACTGGAGGAGGCGGCAGTAACAACGGCCCCAGGGCCCTAGGTGGGAAGGGAGCTTCAGTACCTTGAACTTCCCCTTGGGGCTGAAGTGGCGCACTTCTTCCACATCGTACTGCTGGAAGAAGGGATGCGCTAAGGCCTCTTCTGCTGATAGGCGGCCCTGAGGGTTCACCACTAAGCAGCGCGAAACCTGGGAGAACAAGGAGGTGGGTACTGAAAATGTCGAGGCAGGGTCCTCTCCAGCACTTCAGATGACAGAGGGGTAGCTCCTGGCGAACCTCTGCACCCTGTGGCACGGTATCCTCCCCTCCCCCCATGGTGGACGTGCCCCCTTGCCTGAGCCCGGGAGTCGGCAGGCCTGGTCCCTCACCAGGTCTTTCACGGTGTCTGAGTAGTCGTCCCACTCAGGGGAGCCAAACTGGTAGTTGCCACTCATGATCATCCTCAGCATCAGCATCTGCTTCCGGTGCCAGAAGGGTGGGGAGCCAGCCAGCAGGGTGTACATGATGACCCCTGTGCTCCACCTGGCACCAGGTGGAGGGGGAGGGAGGCAGGAGGGCTGACTGTAGCTCCAGCCAGTTCCTGCCTTCCACGGTCAGGTGTTTCCGGTCAGGGAGGCATCCCTGCCCCTTCCCCAAACATACTCACATATCCACCTCCTTCCCGTAGCCTGGGTGGTCATCGTTCATGGAGCACTCAACAATCTCAGGGGCCAGGTAACTGGGAGTCCCGCAGATCTCTACAGGAATAGTTATCATCAAGGTAGGTCAGCCAGGGCACTTGGAAGAGCAAGGTCCAAAGAAATAAGATGGAACCAAAATGGTGCTCGACCTGGGACTCTCCTAGTACCGGCCAGCTCCAGGGCCAAGGGGAGGGACCAGGGCTGGCTCACAGGGCCACCCGCTTGGGGCCTGTAGATTCCTTGGTTACGGCTAGCCATTCTGGCCTAGAACTCAGGCAGTGAGACCCTGGCTCAACTCAGTCCTGAGAAGAGGTCTTACCTGAAAAGTCACCTAGCCCTGAAATGATAGGATTTTTATTCTGGGTGGGGGTGCGGGGGGAAAGTAGGGGGAGAAACCTAGGCAATCTCTGTTCCTGGGAGAGTTGATGACAGAGCCTGAGCCCCTGGCATGGGCCAAGTTCACATTGTCAGACCTCGTAGCTTCTCTCCTGGCTCCAGCTGGCAGGAAAAGCCAAAGTCTGTGAGCTTGATGTTCATGTCATCGTCCAAGAGGATGTTCTCGGGCTTCAGGTCCCGATGCACGATGTTGAGTTTGTGCAAGGTGCAGATCACCTCCAGCAGGGATCTCATAATCTTCCTGGGGTGGGACAGACACATGTTACTCTAACCTCCTGCTCTGCGGAGACCAAAGTCCACATACCAGCCAGATTGCTGGTGAGCGAGGACTCGGGACAGCCTGGGACAGTCTAGGCAGAGCCAAGGAGGGAGGGAGGTGACAAAAGCCAGCGGTACACACCCCCAGCTCAGACACGTACATTCCATGCCCCCTCCAAGCCCTCGGTACCTATAGCACTGGGACTCAGGCAGGGAGGCGAAAGGGGCAAATGGACCCTCACCTGGTTTCCTTCTCACTCAGGGTGACCTTCTCAGTGAGGTAATCAAAGAGCTCCCCTCTTTTCATCCTGTGGGGACAGAGGGTTTGTAGCTGGATTGGTCCCAAGACCATCCCCTCCTTCCCCTGCATACCTCCAGAGGCAAAGGACCAAGGTCTGCAGGGAGGAGCAGGGAAGTGAGTGGAGAGGTTGTCTGGGAAGGCTGGAAGAAGAGCAAGGGAGGCTGGAGAGGTGGAATGGCCCCAGTGTGAGGGTTTCCCTCCCTCTGTGGAAGTATCAGGGCTGGGAGGTGAAAAACTGCCCCAAGGTCCCCTGGCCCAAGGGCCCTGGCCCAAATCAGAAGGACAGGAGTATCCTGTTTTGCTTTGTTTTTTTCAGGAACGAACAGAAGTGGCAGTACAGGCGTTGGAGGAGCAGTTTTGCCTATTTTAGGATTAAGAATTGTGGTTCAATCTTCTCACTTCTTGGGATATCTATAATGAGGTCTCGGCTAGAACAACCTAGTTATAACCTTGGGGGGCAACTTGGGGCAGCATTAAAAATAGATTCCCCAAGCAACTTCTTCAAAGGTTAGAGACATTTGAGCTGCCCCCAAGGACAGTGCACTGAGCAGAGCTGGGACAGCTGAGGCTGGTCCAGTCTGAAGGCCCCTGGGAAAGTCTTCGGGGGATAAACAGGAAAGGTGGACCCTGCCCCCTCTCACCCACCGCTCCAGGGAAAGCAGTTGGATTCCTAGGGCACAAGGGACTTTGCCAGTGTCACAGAGAGGCAAGGAAATCATTGAGCTTAGCTGCTAGGGCAGGGGGGAGGGTTCTATTTGAGGAAACAACCTAGAAGTTACAGAGGTGAGCCTTGTTTTATACAATATCTGTACTGTGTTCCTGAAAAACAACATGCGAATCCAGTTTTTGTCATTTTAATTCTGTTTTAAAGACACTAGGAGGACTCATTATTAGCAATAGCAGCGGCAAAAAGATCTACCTGTAAGTACTGGGAACAGCGCAAGGTACATCGCAGGCTCCTGCCATCCTGGTGCTGGCAGGTTAATTGTATACACTCATCAAGTTAAATCATTTCTCCAGGTAAAATAACACTGCACACATTCAGTATGACTACAGTATGAAATGTTCCAACAATACAAAATCTGCTTGAATAATTTCTCAAGAAATCTAGTCTCTAAACTAGCTGTTATATATGGAGAGATCAAGCCCCCCTGTTCACAGCGAATCACACAGCAGAGATTTCTGTTCCTTAAGGAGGACCCAGTAGAGTGGGAAGAAGGAGCCAGGGAATGCCTTTCCCCGGGACCCTTTGCTAACAAAAACGGTAATAATGACTGAATGCACCATCCACAGAGCTCTTTGTGTTGCTCAGGTTTGATGCTTAGAGCCTGGTGACTTAGGCAGAGTGGTCAGTATCATTTTTCCTTTCTTGAGAAAACGGAGAAGCTCGTCTCAATAGCCGTGCTGGTGCAGAGCAGGGGAACAGTAACACTGGCGATGGGGTTGATGTCCATCTTAGAACCGCACCCCAAATACAACCTCTACTTCCCTGGTGGGTCTCTGGCCTCAATACTGCTGCCTCCTCCTTTCCTCTCTGACCTCCTGACAGTGGGGTCCTTTCCAAAAGTAAATCAGCTCACATTACCCTCCTGATGTCCCTCTCCAAAGCCCTTACCATGGCTAAAATGCCCACAGAGTCTGGTCTTTGGTACTAATCGACCTCACGTCCTGCCATCAGCACGACCTTGCTCCACTCCCCCACCCTGGCTTCCTTGCCAATCCCCCAACAGGACAAGCCCATCCTGCAGGGCCCCTGTGCAGCCCCTGCACTGACCCTCCCATCTGCTGAAAGGCTCCCCTCCAGGTCTTGGTCGGATTCCTCCCTCACTTCATCCAGGCCTCTGCTCACCTCCTGGAGGACCTTCCCTGACCACATCATCCAAAGAAAAGAAGCCCCAAATCTCTCAAACTGCGGTTCACCTTCGTGTATTGTATATGTACATAACTACATGTATAAAGTATGGCTCGATAGTTTTTGTTCACTGCCTGTGAAAATTATTACGCAAAGTCAGGAACCTTATCTCTCTTGTTCATTGCTGTTTCCTCAATGTCTAGAATAAGGATTGAATGACCTCCATCACCATCGCTGAAGCTAATGGTTATTAGCATTTCCACTGTGTCAGTAACTGTGCTATTATTACTTCCACAATACTGATGAGAAAACCAATACTTAAAACATCCTGCCCATAGGTGGTGGACCCAGGATTCAAAGCCAGGCAGACTGACCCCAGGGGCTGATCTGCCTAAAGCATTTGGGATCCTACTTTGCATCCACAGTGTAGGGGGCTGGCTGCTGGTCTCCAGGAAGCCCTGGATGAGGGACTACAATATTAGGTTCTCCAATTGGCCTCAGGGTACGGCTGGCTTCAGGGTTGGGTACTTACAGATCAAACACCAAGAAGAAGGAAGTGTTGGTCTCATAAGTGTCCTTCAGCTGTACTGAAATGGAAATGGCTGGCTTGTCTCAGGTAGCAGAGGAGCCTGGGTAGAGGCAGCGGGGTATAGGGGCAGGGGGATTAAAGCTGCTGGAGCTGACTTCGTAAGCGGAGGGGATATCTGGAAGGCACTCAAAGGAGGCTCACCAGGGGAGGGAGCAGGCCCAGGGACTTCACACCCTCATTCCTTCACCCTCCCCCAGCCCCAGCCCTGCCCGTGACCCCTTCTGTCTGGTTGGAAGAAGAGGCTTAAAGATGAATCCCCAGAGAAGTCTTCTGGGAGGTTGGAGCTAGGAACCTCAAGCCTCAGGGCACAGGGCTGGTGGGGCCTCAGGGTGCAGCTCTGGCGAGCCGCACAGTGGGGTTGCACTCCCTAATCCGGGTTATCAGGGCAGAAGCATGGCAGAGCACCCCGCTGTGGCTCGAAGCTGTCACTCACTTATGTTGGGGTACCCCGACACCTTGCGCAGGATGTCCACCTCCTTCAGCGTGGCCTGTCGCAGCTCCTGCACCTCCTTGGAGCTAAAGCTGCCCCCGCCGGTGATGTCAATGATCTTCACGGCATATTCCTGGCATGTGGGCTTATGGATACAGCGCCTGACGACACTGCTAACTCCCCTGGGGGATGCAGAGGACAGATGGTCCCAGAGCCCCTCACTTCAAGGTGTGTCCCAAGTCTAGGCCACAGCAGAGATATTCTGCCTTGTCCCCCAACGTCCCGTGAGCTTTTGGGGGCAGTAGGATGAGGCAGCACAGAGAGGGTGGTTTGTCTGCAGCTCATGAGTAACAAGCCTGGTCCCAGGGCTCTTAACCCTCAGTTCAGTTCTTTCGCACATAGAAAGAAGCTGTACAGTCTAACGGCCAAAGCTTGCTCTGACCCCTGACTCCTGACTCTGGCCCAAAGCCCAGTTTGCGCGTGCCCGCTGTCGGCATCCGTCAGGGCCGAAGGAAGCTCTCTGCCAGGAGAGGCCTCTGATTCGGGTACTCTCATGCCCCCTTCTCCTTCCTGTTCAGGAAGGGAGGACCCAAACTGATGGATTCTCCAAGCGCTTTGGGGGTGGAAATGGGCTCAGTGCTCAGGGTAAAGCGGAGACTGGCCCACCCTGCAGAGCTGGCTGGAGCCTAGGACAGCATTTCCTGGGGAAAGTCGGGGTCTTACCTGCCCAGGATCTCCTTGGTCTCATAGTTCTCATAGAAACCCTGTGCGGAATGTGAGTCCAGCAGTGCCTCATCCCGTGTCATACTCAGCTCCTTAGAGGTGATCCTGAAGGGCCCTGAGAGGGGCACAGAAAGAAGCTGTCAGCCTTCCTGGCCTAGGGGATGTGCTCTTTGAGGGCTGGAACCCTTTTTCACCCATCTTTGTCTTTCCTGGCACAGGGCTGGCGTATTGTGAATGTTCAAAATAAATGATTGTGAATTGGAAAAATGTTCTGAAAAGAGCCCAGCAAAATTCTTCCCGCTAACTGTAAACTCTTGTGAGCCCAAAAGACCATGTCTCCCTGCACGTTTTCACTGAAAGCTGCTGTCGCCCTTGTAGGAGAGGCCGACAGTCAGCCGGGCCCAGACCCAGGCCTGTGGCAGGGCATCGGCCCATCGGGCCCCAATGTTAGCCTGGAGGAGGTGGGCATACTCTTGATTTTAGAAAGAACCACAGAGAAACTCTTCAGAGGACAAACTAAAGTGCTATAGCCTTTCCTCTCCGGGGAGATAAGGCTGGTGCTTCTTTTCGTCTGCCTGTTCTCTGCACTAGTGGAACAAGTAAAAAGCTTTGTAATTTCATCTTCTTTTTATTTTTTTAAATCCTCACCCAAGGATGTTTATTGATTTTAGAAAGAGAGAAAAGCAGGAGGGAAGGGGGAAGAGAGAGAGAGACAGAGAGACAGAGAGACAGAGAGAGAGAGACAGAGAGAGACAGAGAGAGAGAGAGATATCAGTTGCCTCCCACACACACCCTGACTGGGGATGGAACCCACAACCTAGGTATGTGTCCTGATCAGGAATGAAACCCGCAACCTTCTGGTGTATGGCACGATGCCCCAGCCAATCCAACCAACTTAGCCACCCGTCTAGAGCACGATTTCTTCTTACTATGTAGCCCTCACAGCCCATCCTTATCTACTTCAGTCCTAACTGTCTGAATCTGAAAATAACCCTTCTTCCAGAACATGCTTCCGGATCTTCCCACTGCTCCTTCCTCACTCATTTTGTCCTTAACCTGGACTTTCATAATCACTCTTTCATTCATTCATTCTTTTACACTCTGTGTAAAGCACTGTGCCAGATGCTGTGAGGGATGCAGAGCTTGATGGGGGAATCCCGATCCCACTCCCTGGTACCACTCATTATCATCAGTGTGTGCTGTCATCTCCCCCATTACACTGTGATCTTCTCTAGGATGTCCCACCCTACGCCATCCCACACCTCTGTGTCCAGGGCAGTCATGTGGCAGGTGCAGCTCCCTAGATGAGAGTTGGTGATTGGAGGCCTCCCTTTGGTCCAGGGTCCTGTCGGTAGAATGCCCTCTGTCCTACTTAATGATGGCCAGTGAGCCCTGAGGGGTCCTGCCACAGTGTGGGGCCGTACAGAGCTAGGACACTCAGACCTGGACACAGGAGCTGAGCTGGCCAGCTTTGCTTCACTACATAGAGGCCACCAGTGTACTGACCTCAGATGAAGATTTGAGGAATGTAGAAAGTCATCTACTAATAGGAAGAAGAGCAGATAGAAAAAATAGGCACAAGCTGTCGCTCCGCAGGGCCAAAACTGCCACTAGCCCCACTTCTACAGCCTTTCTGGGCCCAGCGAGGCCTGGCCTGTCAGAGCGAACAATTTGCTGACCAGCCAAGCTGCAGCCCTGGCTGCCTCAGGACGCAGGCTGGCTGTTCCAGGAAGCCTGGTGTCCCCACTGCTGGGTGTCTGGTTGTGAGAAGGAGGATGGGAATAACAGTCTCTTCTGCCAACAGCAGGCGCCTGCTCACAGGCTGCCTCTGCCCTATCAGCAACTCCGCGGAGCACAGGAGAGCCTGTTCTCCGTAAAAGCAAGTTCATTTCCTGGCAAGTCCTTTTAAGTTCCCAGAGCTGGGTAGCACCAGACCTTTCCCTTTCCCCAGCCCTCAGGCAGAGGGTCTGTCTGGGCCCACCGCAGGATGCCATCCTGGCTGGCAGATCCATTCCACAGCCACAACATCAGGCCATCGGGCCCCGAGGGTAGCCAGGTGCAGTGAGTTCTGACTGCATTCGTCTCTGGGGGGCGGGGTGGTGGTGGCAGAGGTTTCTCTTGCCTCCTCCCCCTGCTCTAGGCCTAACTTGGGGCTGACTTTGTGCCTCTGTTTACTGCCCCCCATCTATTCCCCTCACACTCTTCCCAAGACCCCTTTGAAGAGGGTCAGCAAATGGGTTTAGTCCTTTCTGGAATAACATCCCTCCCCCCAACTCAGAGTCTGAAAACAGTCACAGGGATCCACTTTCTGTAGATACATTCCTCTGGAGGGGCTTCAAGGGCCTGTGCTGCCGCTCTTCTGCCCATCTGCCTAGGCAGAAGGCAGAAGTAGGTCTAATGGATTTTGGGGTTTCTATCTTCTCTACCCCACAGCCGCTCCCGCTCCCGCCTGCCATCTGGCTTTTGTCCATCACTGGACCAGCTACTCACCGTTAGATTTCCTCACACGCCCTTGAGTGAGCTTGACAGGAATCTCAAAGGTCACAGAACTCCTTGGAGAGAAGGGACAACAGAGGACTGAAGTGTGTCCCAAGCAGACACTTGTGGCCAGAGCAGGATATTTTGCTGCTCTTCCTTCGTGCTTTGCTACTTGATGAGGCAAGGCTGAGGTGCCAAAAATAAATCACAACTGCAAACCCGGGACACAGGCCAAGTCTCACCAGGGGTGACCTCTGGCGGAGGGTGAGGGAAGTTCGGGTGACCTGGGACCAGGCGTGGCAACAGGAGGTGACCAATCTTCCTTCTGGAGCTCACTTTGCCTCCAGGCCCAGAGGATACAAAGCCACCCTGCTCCTCTGGGAGCAATTTCTGTTTGCTGTGATCAGGAAAACAGCACACCGGCGCACCCGTTGTACTGCGTTCAGGCCTGGACATCAGGATCTGCTCACGGACAGTTTGTGTGGCCGCCCTACAAACTGCAGACCTCAAAGGTTAGGGAATGTCTCCTTCAGGAATGGACCTCTGATCTGCTTCCATTATTTCATCCTTAACCCGTTTTGTTTTCTGCCTGCAGTGTCTACTAGGGAGAGTTGTGTGTGCCAGGAAAAGCACATGGGCTGTGTGCAACTTCGGGCCCTTTGGGTGAGGGTCCTCATCAGTACGATTCTAGTCTTAAGAGACTGACAGAATTGGAAATAATGTACGCAACATGCTGGCACACAGTGGACACTTGTTTATTGCTCTCCCCTATTCTAAAGCAACCCTTTTCCAAACTCTTAATTCTAATATACAAAATGAAGGGAGGAGAATATAGTGCTTCACTGGAGCTGAGCCCATAAACACCCATTTGACCAGCATCTTACAAAGCACTTCACTTGGACCCCAGAACTCTGGTGTGTCAGATTCTGGTATATAGGAGAATGTGATTTGTTCACCGTCAACAAATAGATGAGGGCCTAGATTAACCCCAGATACGGGCCCAAGTGCTCTTTGTGTTGTATCATGGTGACCATCTAATTTTCACTCAGGAAATACTTCACTATATTGCTAGAAAGTAGTTGAAAATGACATCAGGGTGAGAGTTTCATGCATAAAGGTCTTCAGTTTACTGAGATGCAACATATGGCACCAAGGATGAAAACACCTCAATCTCCTCTTACTGTCAATAAGCCCCCCCCCCCCTTCTAAGCTTGACTTGACTCACACTAGTTTGTATTTTCAGTGCATGAGAAAATCCCTTCTGACCTCAGGGCAAAAGGACAATGCACCTAGATGATTATTCCTTGTGCCCTTCTCTGTGGAGCTATGGCTCCTACCAGGGAGAGGTCAGGCCAACCAGACTCTTGTATTTTATATATGTCAATGATTAATTTTCCTTTGATTCACAAATTTACAGGTAACAATATTTGGGTACTCTATACAGTCACGCCTTGGACTTCAGGGCATTAACACTATGAACTTAGACGTCCTGAGCCTCCGGGAAAATGGCCAAGGGAGCTTACTGATGAACCCAGGAGGAGACACACTGGAAGGCTCGAAAAGAGTGAATTGTCTGTGGTCATTCAGGTGCTCAGGGTAAGGAAGCCTTGGCCCCTTTCAGGAACTGAGTGGATATTCCGGTAGAACAGTGCAAAATGAAGGAAGGAAAGGGCTGAGAACAGGAGGCAACTAAACAATTCACTCATCCAACAGCAACTTACTCATCCTGTAAAGATCTCTAAAACCTGGGGGAAAAATCAGGTAACAGAAACTATGAAAGGCACATTTGAAAGTTGGAAAAGTGCAAAGCATGTGTAGACTTGAAGGTCAACTCCTAAGTGAATAAAATGTTCAGTTCTTTGAGGTTTGCAGCTTGGTTCATTAAAAAAAAAAAAAAAGTACCTCAAATATTGGAAAAACATTTACAGGGGATTGCCTGCATCAAGACTGGTTTTCATCTCAGACTAATTGGATATTCTAGGGTAACAGTGACATGTAGTTGACCTGGCTGCAGAGAACTCATTTACCATTCACCTGATTAGAACGATCAATATTTTAAACAGTTTCTTGTTACCACTCAGTTTATTGAACAATGACTCCCAAGGCCGACACTACCTTTTTAAAAAGCTGCATGTCTGCTAGTGAACTACTCCTTACATAACTATTTCTCCACAAAGGATCCTCAAGGAGCTCTACCAGATCCTCTGCGTGGATGCTCATTTAACATCCAGAGACTATAAACTAGATAAACTTAAATACATGTTGAGACAATTATGTTCTTCTGCAAAATATTTACATTCAGCATGCACATACCATATCTAATTTTTGACCTTAAACTTATCAGACACCATTTTGGAAGAAAATCACTTTATTTTAATTGATTCACAAACAGTAACATCACAAAAGCTGGTTTAAGGAGGCCACACAAACATTTGCCCAGCCCCAAACTCAATACCTCTTCAGCGAACTTCTATATAGTAAGAACACTCTTTTCCATTGCAATTCTGAGGCAAGGAAACCATTAATGATAGGGAAGGTTTAACTGGTAGTTTCATATTTTCACTATCAATTATATCTTTATACTAAATTAACTTGGTCATGAGGGATGATTTTCCATTTCTTCAATATGAACTTCTCGATTAGGCTAATCCTGCAAACAAAAAAGGTACATTAGAAAAGCACTTGCTGTTTATTCTTAGCAGAAGCCTTCCCCCAAACCCGGGTTGCTTTCATAAATTATTGAAGGTATTCTGAAACCAACAAAACTTCAACTCTGCATGTGCCGCAACTGAGGAAAGACAGGGCACATGTGCTTCTGGGAACAGAGTCCTGAAGCGGAAATTTAGCCACTTTGATGCTAGATGTAGTTTCACCAGAGAATTCTGATAAACTTGGACATGCAATCTCTTACTTCCACAGTACAGCCACCTGAAAGGGTTAACTTCTCCCTTATGTCCTACCAAAATGAAGGTGGGAAAATAAAAATAAGCATTTTAATAAATAGTGAATTCTTAGGTCGACAGAAGGAAATTAAGTGAAAACAAGTTGACTTTCCAGAGACCCTAAAACTCAAGAGTTCCACTGAGTGATTTAATAAACTTATCTCTCTCAAATGAAGCATGAAGAATGGTAATAATATCAGAGTCTTTATGTGCATTCCTGAGACTTTCATGAAAATGGGAATTTTGTATTCATAGACTTAAGTCTAGATCACTCACATGCAATTAACCACCATAAGATCTGACACACTAATCTATACTTGTTTAAGGAAGAATCTGATTCAAAACATAACTGGTAAAAGATTAACATAATGACTAGAAACCTCTGGACCAGCTTCTAGCTAGAAGTTAGCTTATTTTTAGGGTAATTTTAACAAAACCCTAATTTGTTGGTTTAATTAGTTAATTGATTTTTAAAGGATTTTATTTATTTTTAGACAGAGGGGAAGGAAAAAGAGAGGGAGAGAAACATCAATGTGTGGTTGCCTCTCGTGCATCCCCTACTGGAGACCTGGCCCACAACCGAGGCATGTGCTCGGACTGGGAATCGAATGTGCGACCCTTTGGTTTGCAGGCCAGCACTCAATCCACCGAGCCACATCAGCCAGGGCTGTCCATTTAATTTATTAAACACAGATTTCCTAAGTTCTACAAGCTCTAAGAGCACCATCATTAAATGAATCGAGCATAAGCGAGTTCAACCATGGAATGATATATGACCTACCATTTGCAAATTTGCACTGTTTCAGCACCTCGCTGAAACCCTCACAAAGCTTAAGGTCACTCTGGTTCTGCGCACACTCCAAAAACTGTTTCATCTCATAGTGGCATGGGCCAAATTGCTGCTGTTGCTGCTCATACGCCAGCTGAGTTCCCTGAGGTTCCTGCAAAGGCATAACATTCAGGAACATTTAGAATGGAAATCAAGTTTATAGCTGAACAAAGAGCAGTATCCATTGTCTTTGAGGTTAACTGGGGAAACAAAACTAAACCTAGGAGCAAATTGAAGTTTCCATCTAATAACATGAAAAGTGATATATTTTCAAGACAGAAAATGAACTTTAGCAAAATTCCAGTTGTAATCATAAAGATTCAAGAACAAAGATGCAAACAAAGTGAAATGGTTACCTGGACATTTAAAGACCAGTGGTTTAGTGAAGTTTCATGGAGGAAAAAATGGGACTACTATAAAATAAAATAAAACAGTATACACCCATGCTCATCAGAGAAAATTCACATACCTCAGAAAAGAGGAGCAGGAACAAATGTTGGGTAAGAGAGATTAGACAGCAAGTAGCTATTAAAGAGATTTTTTTTGACTACTTAACTAAGTTTTAGACTGAATTAGTTAAGGGTAATCAAGACAAAAATATTCAAAATAAGGGGAAAATACCTGTTTTACAGTGAATCAGGTTGAACTATTACAATTCTACTCCTTGGGAAGAAACACAATTTGTACAGTACTCGCTGATGCTGGCCTAAGGCACTAATTCAGCTGGCAAACATGGGCTTTGTTAAAACATTTTCTGTTAACAGCATTGTGGATTCTAAAATTAGGCAGCTCTTACACATAAGAAACTCATAAATAACTAGGTTTTCTCATTAAATATACCACCAAAGGGAAACACTGCTCAAAATCTTACCTGGTAAGTGATGTCAGGCCTTGAAGTCTCGGCATTACTTCCTCCACTGAAGCCCCCAGTGATGGCATGACCCAGCGTGTGGCCAACAGCAGAGCCCACGGCCACACCAGCTGCAGTGGTTGCCATCTGGGCCATGAGACCTGGCTGACGGGGGGCAGCAGCAGGTGAGCCGACAGCAGATGGTGGAGCTGGTGCTGGTGGCTGAGCTGCTGGCGCTGGCGCTGGCCTGGGCGCAGCTCTCATCTGAGGTGCCCGGCTGTGAAAGAACAAAAAATATGCAGTTTCCACTTCCAACCTGGTTTGGAAATTGTCAACTTAAAAAAAACTTGTACGTTAAAATAAACATCAAGATTTTCATTTTAAATTATTAAACATAAATACTATATACACACAAGAAAACTTTACAGAACACAATTCCATGAACTATTTCATTAATTTTATATCTCTAACCTTTTGTTAAGGTAATCACCAAGTACGTACAAACTATTTTTTCCTGCTTTTTTGCAAGCATTTCCATGTAGTCACATAGCCCACAGTGTCTTTATATTTAAAGATACAGTTATTTCAATACTTCATAAAAACTGTAAAATATTAGGAGTTTAAAATATCCTTACAGAATTCATCACAAGTGTTAGGAACAAAACACAAAAGAGGGAGAGCATGTTGCAGGATGTTGTAATTTAAGGATAGTCAAGGGAGGTCTCCCTGAATTGGTAACAGTTGAATGAAGACCTTCAGATAATCATCTGGGGAAATAATCTAGTCTAATTCCTTCATTTTACAGATTAGACCAGTGAAGCCCTGACTAGAAGTGACTTGCCTCAACTGTCATACCAAAATTAATTTCAACTATTTCTCATCTGCAGGACGTTTGAACACCTTCAACAATTTCACTCATATGTCCCGTGGTGCTTTAAAAATCTTCGCATATATTATTCTCTATCCACTTTTAGATTGTTTCCTTATGTGCTCTTCACCCGAATAAGGGAGGGTCAAAAGTTTATGACTTCACTTTATAAAAGTGTGGTTACCTGTCCTTTGGATAGAAGTTCGTTTTCCTAAGTGAACCACTTCCCTACACGCCTAGCACAATGTATGATTACAATCCAGTGAAGCAATACGGCACTGTGCTAAATGTGCTGAATTAGTCATTGGACAACCAGGGTCTGAGACCTGGCTTGCCTACTTACCGGAGATATGACTTTGGACAAGTCATTTATTCCGAGTCTCTTGTTTCCTAATTATTGTACAACAGAAATAACATCGACCTCTAGAGTTACCATGAGGTGTCACTGGCAGTACATTTTCAACTACGTTATGAACTAGAAAACGTCAGGTCCACGTTGAGGGCCTTAATAAGTATCCCCTATTATTAGGCTGAGATCCTAAAACGCTCGTTGCTTATGACAGGTGCTCAAAGATTATTCACTGAATTGAAATTCGATCACTTTCCCGATTACATCTTCCTTCTACATTTTTTTGCCTTTGACATTTCAGCCCGTTTACACTTACAAATGTCCACTTCTTTTTAACAACTTGGGTATTTTAACTTAAAATGAGCTATGGAATATTTTAAGCAATTCAAGAGCATTCGAAATTAGAAAACTTGCCACTAACGGAAAATCTAACCAAAGTCTATTTACAACCAGCTTGCGACGGCGACGGGCGGGGTCGGTCCACGGCGCATCGGCCTTCAGACGCCCTAGTCCGCAGCCTTGGCCAGCCTCTGCCCGGCCCGGCCGAGGCCTAGCGCGGCCTCCCTGTGTGTCACGGCGTCGGCAGAGCCCCAAACCCCATGGTGGCCTCACCTGGCCGGAGGGGCCACGCGGGAGGTGCGGCTACGGCTTCCACGCGGCATCGCTACTGCGCTGCTGCTCTGCGTCTACAACTACGAAACTCCGAGCGGACCCCGGCGTCTTCTAGAGCTGGAGAGCGGAAAACAGGAGGCGGGCTGTCCGCGCGCGACCAATCATCAAACCGGCAGAGCCCTTCCGTTTGCTGTCGGCCCTGAAGGTCACTAGAACTGGAGGACGCGGCGGCGTCTCGTCGCATGCGGTTGGCGTCAGGAGCTGGGCGCCGTGGCTCTTCAGAAAACCGGAAGTGCGTGTGGCTGCTGAACTAACCTAACCGTACCGGCCTATCTTGAGTTACAACCGCTTGCAGGTTTGCTTCTAGGGCATAAGGACCGTAGCTCCTTCCTTCAGATATCTGTATTATTAACGTGGCACGTCAGATCCAACCTTGAGAGTCAGATCTGTGTCGATTCTATCCCTGGACCTTGGACGAATTACTTAACTCTTGAGGCACAGTGGGGCACGTAATAGGAACTGAAGTTGAAAACTTTAGGCAGAAATCGGCAGAACAGAGTGCATTTCTTTTGTCTGGATCCAGTCAACAAAAGTTAGCTTCAGACGGCAATAGTTCCTTACATTTATGTATACTATACATTTTCAACCCCTGTTATTTCGTGTAACAGAATTTGTGCTTATAATTGGGATAGTATTCACTGATAAAAATGTTCTGAATGATCTACAAGAGCCAGCTAGCTATTTTAGGGAGGGGAGACACAAACACCTATATAACGCAGTTGGTGGTGATATAAAGCAAAAGCAGGGTAAGAAAGATTTATGTTGAAGGGGACGGAATTCTTTGAAGAGGCAACATTTGAACAGTCCTTGAAGTGGGGAAGCAAGCCACCTTTGTCAGGGGTAAGAGCATTCCAGGCAGAGGGAACAGCAATTGCAAAGGTCCCAAGGGTCTGTGCTTTAGTAATAATGTGAAATGCTTTTAAAATAACATTTTAGAGCCTGTGCAGTAGGGGAAAAGTTGACTAGTGGCATTTCTTAGAAAAGTCCTTGGGACTGGGATGGGATTTATGGAGAAGAGAAAGCTGAGGTGAAATCTCCATTTCTACTGGATATCCATCAGAAATTCCCCTTCTACTAGAGGTAGAGGAGTTTAACACAACCTTTCCGGCAACAGCAGGATGTTTGTGGAGCCGAGGGGTAATTGCACAACCTTTTCGTGAAAAACAAAGTTTTATTTTCATAGGACTTACTAAAGAAATCAAAGCTCTATAAATGGTTAGACTTTGTACTTGCCTTTGGGTAATTCATATGTAGAGACAGAAAAGGAACTTAATAAAGGACACCCTGGCACAAGAACTTACAGGGAGAGGAACTTTGGATAATCAAGACAGACATGCATCCAGACTAGAACAATTTTAATTTCTTGACTAAGCATTAATTCCTTAATTGGAGAAAATATTAAGTGTTTGTACAAGCTTATTTTATGATAGTAAAAAACTGGAAACAACCTAATATCCTGTCAGAATTCTGATTACAAAATTCATGACACAGCCCTGGCTGGTGTGGCTTAGTGGATTGAGCGCTGGCCTGGGAACTAAAGGGTTGACGGTTTGATTCCCAGTCCAGGGCACATTCCTGGGGGCCAGGTCCCCAATAGGGCATACATGAGAGGCAACCACACATTGATGTTCCCCTCTTTTTCTCCCTCCCTTCCCCTCTGACTAAAAATAAATAAAAATCTTAAAAAAAAAATCAGGGCACATTCACATAGTATGTGTGGCTATTAAAAAAAAAAAAAAAAAGAGGCTTCTCTATCGATATAATTTCCAAAATAAAACTACCAGAGGGAAAAAAAGCAAGGGGCAGGATTAAGTATAGTATAGTCTGTGTAAAATAGGAAATATCATATTGCATATTGTTTAAAATATCTGCAGCTGTTAACGCCACTTGACTTCAGGTAGTAGGACCAGGTAGCTTTGTTATGGGGGTGGACTTCTACTGTTAACATTTTCTATCTTTTGGATTTTGAAACAATTAATGTATTCCCTCTATTCAAAAACATGCAAGAAGTTAATTAAAACTAGTTTTAAAAAGTGGAAATTGAAAATAAATACCAGAATTCTGCTACATATCACTTGTAATTTGCTGGAGAGATATGCTAAGTATACTCTTTAGTAAAATTTATGTAACAACTTCTCATTCCATAGTGATTTCAATTACTCTCAACAAACTCTCTTATGGTGACCATAATTTGAACAAAGAACTCTTGATAGACATTGTTACAGGTATTTGACACAGATATTTGGCTAAATGGACCCTTGATGACTGCAGCAACAATTCTGCTCAAATTAAGCAGTAGATAACAAGTTTTGAAATTGTGCACTACCCCCCCCCAAAATAAAATAGTGCAAACCCTGTTCCAGAAATTTCATGTCTAGGAATGTAAGAAACAGCCATTAAAAAAAAAGAAAAATAGTCATGTATGTGAAATTAGTTATAAAGATGTTTAACAAAATATATAAAATAGGAAAAGCATGTAAACAACCGAACTGTCCTATAATATAGAATTAAATGAATTATACATACATATAAGACGGTCTGCAGCCATTTGAAATGTTGTGAAAGAATATTTGACATGAAAGGTTTGGTCACAATGTTAAATGAAAGCAGTTTACAAAATAATATACATAGTATGTTTATATTGTGAGAAAATTTATATATTTTAAAGACCGGCATTATATACAACCAAGGAGTGACTATCCATTGGGTAGTGACTTCTTTCTTCCTTTTATTTTTGGCCATAGTTTCCAATTTTTCTTCAATGAATATAGCTATATTAAACATGCCATAGTGGTTTAAAATATCCACAAATTGATATTCCTTTCAGAAGGTGCAGCCTGATTCCTCTCTCCTTAAGTGTGAGCTGGATTTAAGTGACTCACTTTGAATGGATAGGAAAAAGCAAAAGTGATGGGTGTGCAACTTTGGCAACTAGGTCTTAAAAGGTACTGTGGCTTGCTCCTTTGTTCACTCAGCTCACTTACACTCGGGAAAGCCAGCTGTCACATCATGAGGACACTCAAGCAGCCTAATGGAGAGTCTCATGTAGCCAGGAAGTGAGGCCTTCTGCCAACAGCCACAAGAGTAAGCGGACTTGGAAGCAGCCTTCTGATGACTGGTCTCAGGTTGGCTGCAACCTTGTGGCTGAATTAGGACCACCCAGGTAAGCTACTTTGAATCCTTGTTCCAAAGAAACTGAGTTAATTATTTGCTCTTTTAAGCTACTAGGTTTTGGAATAGCTTACTACACAGCAATAACTGAGCAATGCAGAATTTCTATAGTTACCATATTTAAATGATAAACGTTATAGTATCTAAAAATGAGAAAAATCTATGGGCTGGCCAGAAAGTTTGTTTTTTTCCCCCGTAAGATGGTTCTAGTAGTGCTTAGTTGTCTTTAACTTCATTTGAGACAATTTTATTAGATTATATTGTGACAGCTGTCATATCGGAGTGCATTTAAAAAACACTTAACCCAATTGGTGAATTTTTGTGTAGCCACTTTAATATTGAAGATGGAAGAAAATAAGCAACATTTTTGGCATATTATGCTTTATTATTTCAAAAAAGGTAAAAATGTAACTGAAAGTCAAAAAAAGATTTGTGCAATATATAGGGAAGGTGCTATGACTTATTGAAACATGTCAAAAGTGGTTTGCAAAGTTTTGTGCGGGAGATTTCTCGCTGGATGATGCTCCACGGTCAGGTAGACCAGTTGAAATTGACAGTGATCAAATTGAGACATTGAGAACAATCAGTGTTATACCGTGCAGGAGACAGGCGACATACTAAAAATATCCAAATCAATAAAGTTGGAGAAAATGAAAAATGTGTCTTATATTACAGAGAAAACTAAATGGACTTTTTGGCCAACCCAATAGTTAGAACACATTAGAGTTGCTTTAACATGGCTTATATCTGTCTGGGTATGCTACACAGCAGGAATTGCATAGGAGATGCTTGAAACATTAAGGTCCTTATACTCTAAATGTAGGGTGTTTTTGTTTTTGTTTAAATAACTAAGACATATTTATATGCAGTGCCTTGCACAAATCAGTCAAAAAGAATGAATATATTTTTTAATTGTTCACCTAAAAATACAAAATACTGTATGAAAAAGAAGTGGTGCTTGTATGAAGTACTATAGGATTTTAAAGGAATGGACATTCATCGTGGATGAAGGCTTCAGGAAAAAAGTGGCATTTAAATAAATATAGGTGAAATTAGTTTTAGGATTAAAATTGTAAAGGGTGAAGGGCATGATAAATAGGACAGCACAGACTCAAATGAAGAAACCGGATTATGGTGAGAACAGACGCCTTGTCAAGAGTCAGTATTTTTGGAGCTGTGAGTGAAAATTTAAGAAATTCCAGCACAATATGAGAAATCTTAGGCTTTTTATCCTATTAGGTTGACGGTTTTATATGATTAAAATGGCCTTTAGGTAGATTCAAGTTTAAGCAACTTGACAGGCAACTTGCCTGTCAGTACAGTTTCCTCCAAAGCCAGGACTACTACCATACCGTATTGCCTGATGTTGGAGATGTTTTGAAAGTAGTGAGTGAAATAATGTAAGACTGTGCCCAGGGAGAAAGGAAGAGGGATTGTGTTCTGTAAACTTAAAAATAATTACCACTTACTGCGTACCTATTATGTGTCAGGCCCTTACCTGTGTCAGATGTTTCATATATTTTATCTGTTTATTTAGTTTGGCAAAGTAATCCAATATTATTCCCATTTTACAAATGAGAAACCTGAAGCTTGGTGAAACTTGAAAGTAGTTGCCACTCAGAAGTTTGCTGACTGCCAGAACCGATGGTTAGTGAGAGCTAGGATTCCCAGTCTAGGGCATGTGTCTGATTGCTGGCCAGGTCCCCAGTAGGAGGCACACCAGAGGCAACCACACACTGATGTTTCTCTCCCTTTCTTTCTCCCTCCCCCTCTAAAAATAAATAAAATCTTTTTCTTTTCTTTTTTTAAATTAAGTTTGCTCCTTCTAGTGCATACCCTTCTGTCCTAACCAAGGACTCACCATTGGGTGCAGAGACCTGACTGAATGCAGACTGAAGATAAAAAGAAAGCTACCCTGCCATATTTTAAAACTAAAGCTCAACTCTTATCCTTGGACATGGAGTTTGTGGGTGGTTCTGAATCGTAGAACATTGTATCCAGTTGAGGAAAACTGTGATGCTGGAAAGAGTAGTACCTGTTATGCCCACCTTCTTTCTAACCAGCTGTGTGATCACTGGACAGTTGAGAACTTCCAAGCCTCAGCAATCCTCTCTAGAAAATGGTGATAACAGCATCTACCTCAAAGGATTGTTGTGGGATCCGCAGTGCAGAGAACCTAGCAGCTAAATTCAATAGACAATATTACAATTTAAAATACTCCTTTTCTTGGAAAACATACCAAACCTGCATAGTAGTCTTTGATACTTGAGTTGAAATCTTGTACAAATTCCCACCTTTGTTCTTCTGCCCCCAATCATCTTTGTGACCTTTTCTTTACACAGAAGAATACACATATTTTTAGAACCGAAGCGAGTTACCATAGCAATCCCCCCAACAGCTAAAATGCCACTGTTGCTGCTGCTCTTTTAATTAAAAACCCTAAAAAGGCATACCCACTTGGATGTTACTTAATTAACAATCAAAAAGCAAAAGATACTGAAGCAGTAAACTTAAGCGATGTCGGAAGCAAATCTGTTGACCAACATGATTCTCTCTCCCCCTTAGGACCACAGTTACAGCTGGAGTCAGAGAAAACACTTTTATCAGGCCTTTCGGTATCCTGCAGAAAATCAGACAAAACCAAAAATCAATTATTTTCGTAAGCCCGAGCATCAGCACTGAAAGTAAATCCCTCACGTGTATTTTTTAAAAAGATGTTTTCTACGTTTCCTAGCCCCTTACAATACTCCAACTGCAGTCAGAAGATAACCTGAGGTCGAAAGGGGTCCACCTATGACTCGCTAACGCGGGACCGCCTCAGAAAGGGGAGACTCTGCCCGGGTCGAGTCGTAGGGGACCAACGGACGTGGCCCGCTGTGCTCGCGGGGCTTCCCTGGACCCTGATCGGTTGTGGCCCGTACGCACAGGCGAGGCGAGTTCGCGGCCGGGGCAGGAGCTTGCGCTGGCGACGCTTGCGCTGGCCGTTGAGGAGCTTCTGTGTGATTTTGCGCTCGTGGCCTCCAGGCACCCGCCAGTTGGTGCGCAGTTCCCGCTCACGCCGCGTCCGACCCTTGCTATGCCCGGCCCCACAAGCCGGGAAGTCGCGAAGATAGTAATAATCGAGGCAGTCGTAGAGCTCCTCCTCAGAGTTCACTGGCGGCCACACCACTGACGGCAGCGGCCGCCGAGCTCGAGTAACTGTGCTGGACAGGGTTGGGTCCATAGCGGCCACCTGGCCGCGGGCCCGCGCGGCGAGCGCCTCTGTAAGCCCCTCCCCGAGCTGCGATTGGCTCCGCCTGAGGGGGCAGAGCCTAGGCATGACGTCACAGAGCTCGGCTTGTGCCCAGAACTAGGTCGCTGCGCTTCACTGGGGGAAACCCTCCCTGACCTCTTCCTGTGCCCAGGCCTGTGTACCCTGACCAGAGAAGGGGCGGTTGGCAAAATCCACTGCGTATTTCCTTTGTGTTGGTCAAAAGTGGTAAACTAACTGCACACAGGAAAGTCCCCGTGAGGACACAGCATGAATGTGGCCATCTGCAAGCCAAGGAGAGAGGCTCAGGAGAAACCAGCTCTGCTGACATCTTGATCTTCGACTTCCAGCATTACAAGTGTGAGACAACAAATTCCTGTTGTTTAAGAAAAAAAAAAGTAAACTATCCAAGTGTCCAAAGGGACCGTTAAAGAAAATGTGGGCCGTGTATTCCTCTGGAGGAAGTTTATCAGCATGTAAACATTTTGTTATGCTATTTTATGTCAGGAGAAATTGCTCAATAATGATGTAAGTGAAAAATTATCTTCTGAAGAAATGCCTCCAGTATCCCAGGGACGTATTTTAAAAACACATCTGTCTATAAAAGACTGAAAGGAAATTAATCAAATCGCTAAAAGTATTTCTGACTGGGTAGGGTTTATATATTAGTTCTTTTTCCTTTCCTTAAGTCTGTTTTTTGAGATGGAGTAAGAGATAATTGTATTAAGAGAGCAATTAGAAGAAAAAGCTCCCTGCCTGCTGCAAGGCTCAGAACCTGCACAATTTCGGGTTATCCTCAGATGTCAACATCCCAGGTGTGGTAAGCTTGATGACCTGATGCATTGGCAGCTTGGAGTGAGGGGACAGAGTTCTGAGCTGCAGCATTGGGGAGGTGCTCCAGAAAGCATCAGAGGCTAGAGGAGCCTGGTCAGGTGAAATGAGCACAGTAAATGCTGAGAGTAATGGGAAGAAGGCCTTTGTTTTGGTTTTGTTTAACTATGTGGACAAAAAAAGTGTGAGGTTACTTTCCTAACTGGGCAGGTGCATAGTCATGCCCAAGGCTTACAACTTTTTAGTGACAGACTTATCTTTGCTTTAAGCAAGCAGGGTCCTTTGTTTCTGTGAATTTGGATTGGTTAACATACCTTTGAATTAAACTAACTATTCTAAAGAGAGCATATGGGAAGCAAGAGAGCCTTGCTTCTCCCGCCTCCATGAAATCTCCCTTAAATTCCCTCCTTAATTCCAAATGCATAAAAGACTCTGCAAAACTGTTATTCTCCAGAGCATTTGAAATCTTGCTCCCTGGCATATGTCATTAGTTTGTCTCAAATAAACTCATATAAAAATTCTCTACAGGTTTGGAAGTTTCTTATATTGACAAGTGCCACCAAATTACAGCCACCCCCTTAGGGGATTTATTTTTAATAGATCGAAAATAATTCTCTAATTAAAAAAGAAAAGGACGTCCCAGGTATTTGATCTTGCTGAGTTTGTCTGTGACCAAGTTGCTGATTTGAGGTTTTCTGTGCTATGAAGCCTTAATCCAGGAGGCGGCGGTGGGGGTGGTGGTGGTGGGGTGCGAGTTGTGACCTACATACCTTACTCTGAGGGCAATTTTGGTGGTTCCTTAAATGAACAAGTCCCAGGAGAGTGTTTTTAATTAAACACTGGAGGGGATTTTCCCTTACATCCACAAGTCTTACATCTGCTACTGGGAAAAAGAGAAACTAATATTTATCTCTAAGTAACTCTCCCGTACATTATCTCTTTTAAAATATCTCTTTAGAATTTGTCCTTATGGAAATATTCAGACATGCTCAAAGGTGAAAAGAATAGAACAGTGAACTTCCATATCCCATCACATGGATTCAACAGTTATCAAGATCTTGTCACATTTGCTTTATGTACCACATTCTGTTTTCCTCTGCTTCAGCGTTTCAAATCAAATTGCAGATCTTCTTCGTTTTACCCCATTTGAGTGTATCTCAACATTCAGCTCTAAACAAACTAGATATTTCTTGTATAACTGCAATGCCATTTTTACACCTGACAAAAAAAGCCAGCTGTTCCTGTTATTATCTGATACCAAGCCCAGGTCAAATTTGATAATCTAAAAGACATCAGAATATATACAACTCAGAATACATACAAAATCTACACATGAAATTTGCTTGTACGGCTTTTAAGTTTCTTATGCCAGAACAGTCCCCCTGCCCTTTTCATTTTTCTGACATTGCCTACTTGCTGAAACTGGGTCAATATCATGTAAAATGTGGATATTTCTGCTTCCTGTGGTGTCGTTTAACTTGTTCCTTTCTCCCCCATATTTCCTGTAAATTAAGGTTGGATCTAGAGGCTTTTTTTTTTTGGAAGATTAATTTATTTATTTTAAGAGACATGGAAAGGGAGGGAGAAAGGGAGGGAGAGAAACATCGATGTGTGAGAGATACATTGACGAGTTGCCTCTTACATGCCACCATCCGGACACCTGGCCCACACGCAACCCAGGCATGTGCCCTGACTGGGAATTGAACTTTTTGGTTTACAGTCTGGTGCTCAATCCACTGAGCCACACCAGCCAGGGCTAGAAGCTTGTTTATACTCAGGTTCAATTTGGGGGGCAAGAAAACTTCCTAGAAAGTGATGTGCTTTGGCAGCACACCAGAAGATTTATAATGGCTCATTTTCTCAGTTTTAGCAATGGTATGACTGATCAGTGGACTCAGGTGGTGACATGTCCCTGTAATTGTAAAGTTTCACATTAAAGTTTTATTTTATGGTTTCATTTGTATTTCATTATTTTATGTGCTATTATATTTATTTGCTATTATTTCATCAGGGGTTGTAAAATAGTAATTTTCTAATTCAACCATTCTTTCCACATTTATTAGCTAGAATTCTCTCCCTCATGAAATACATTCTGACAAGAAAAGCAGGACAAATGCTTAATTCTTTCCATTTAAAGGTGGGTTTTCAGGGGTTCCAATGGACTTAACTTTTTTTCTTGAGAATCATGAACTCGTGGATCTTTTAAAAACACAATCCATGTGTTTCAATTTCATTCATTTTTATTCTTGTTTAGTGCTCCAATTTTTCCATTTTTGGTCAGTGGGAGCTATCTCAAATGATTCTCCTGTACTTTTGGCATTAAGCTAGTAGCCTTGGAGAATGTATTCAGGTAAACTGAGATGTTCAGGCTCATCCTGTACATTTTATGCCCCAGATCTGGAATCAGCCATTTCTCCAAGGAGTCCTTAATCTTTTTAGTGTGGAAAATGGATTAAGAGACAACAGTGTTAGTGCTAAGTGTATTATGTCCCTTGATCTTTAGTAGAACCCTGTGAGATATAACTGTCCCAGTTTTCTAGGTGAGGAAAAGTTTAACAGCTTTCTCGAGATTATATGACATAAAAAGCAGAGCTAGATTGAGTGAGATCTTCTGAGGCCTAAGTAGTGTTTCTTTCATTTTACTGTGCCTCTTGGTATGAACTCATTACTTTTCAGTTCACAGACAAATTGCTAAACATACATGATATCCTAGCTTCTGAGATGATATTTAAAAGCAGGTACCACTATCAGTCTTGCTATCCTACACAAGGACTTTAATGCCAATGAATCGCTGTAGTAAGATTTTTTAAAAATTGTATATTTTAAATCATATTTTATTGATTATGCTGTTACAGTTGCCCCAATTTTCTCCTTTTGCCCCCCCAACCAAGCACCCGCCCACTCCCTCAGATAATCCCTACACTTTTGTCCATGTCCCTGAGTTACATGTTTAAGTTCTTTGGCTATTCCTTTTCCTGTACTGTACTTTACACCCACTTGGCTATTCTGTGACTACAAATTTTTACTTCTTAATTCCTTCACCTCTTCACCCATTCTCCCACGCCCCCTCCCATTTGGCAACCATCAAAACATTTTCTGTATCCATGATTTTGTCTCTGTTCTTCTTGTTTGCTAAGTTTTTCAGTTGTGGATAGGTATGTGTTTACTGCCATTTTATTGTTCATAATTTTGATCTTTTTCTTAAATAAGTCTCTTTAACATTTTATATAATAATGGTTTGTTGATGAACTCCTTTAGTTTTTTCTTGTCGGGGAAGCTCTTTATCTGCCCTTTGATTCTAAATGCTATCTTTACTGGGTAGACAAATTGTGGTCGTAGATCCCTGCTTTTCATGATTTGGAATATTCCTTGCCAATCCCGTCTAGCCTGCAGTTTCTGTTGAGAAATCAGGGGACAGTCTTTTGGGAACTCCCCTATAGGTAACTATCTGCTTTTCTCTTGCTGCTATGAAGATTCTCTCTTTATCTTTTTTTTTAAGGTTTTTAGAAAAAGATATTATTTATTTATTTTTAGAGATATGGGAATGGGGGGAAAAAGAGAGGGAGCGATATTGACCAGTTACCTTTCTCATACCCCCAACTGGGGACCTGGCCTGCAACCCTGGCATGTGTCCTGACTAGAAATCAAACCAGCCACCTTTCAGTTTGCAGGCTGGCACTCAATCTACTGAGCCACACCAGCCAGGGCGATTCTCTCTTTTTCTTTAATCTTTGGCATTTTAATTATGATGTGTCTTGGTGTGGACCTGTTTGTGTCCATCTTGTTTGGGACTCTTTGTGCTTCCTGGACTTAGATGTCAATTTCCTTCACCAAATTAGGGAAGTTTTCTTTCATTATTTTTTCAAATAGATTTCAAGTTTCTTGCTCTTTCTCTTCTCCTTCTGGCACACCTGTGACATGAATGTTGGTATACTTGAAGATGTCCCAGAGACTCCTTATACTACCCCTTTGTTGAGATTCTTTTTTGTTCTTGTTCTAATTGCTTGCTTTTTCTTCCTTGTGTTCCAAATCATTGATTTGATTCTCGGCTTTATCCATTCTACTGTTGATTCCCTGTAAATTGTTCTTTATTTCCATTAGTATATCCTTTGTTTCTGCCTGGGTCTTTTTTTATGCTATTGAGTTTCTTATTAAGTTCCTTGAGCATCTTTATAAACAGTGTTTTGAATTGTGCATCTGATAAATTGTTTATCTCCATTTTGTTTAGTTATTTTTCTGGAGTTTTGATCTGTTCTTTCATTTGGGCCATATTTGTCTTCTCATTTTGGTAGCCTCCCTGTGTTTCCATGTATTAGGTAGAACTGCTATGACTCTGTGTCTTGGTAGTGATACCTAATGTAGTAGGTGTCCTATAGGGTCCTATGGCACAGCCTCTCCTATCACCCAAGCTGGGTACCTGAGGTGTGCCCTCCTTGTGGGTGGAGTACTCCCTCTTCTTGTAGTGAGCATTGATTGCTGGTGGCAGGCTGGTGGGAGGGATTTACACAGACCAGTCAGCTACAAGGACTGGCTGTGATCACTAACAACCAACCTCCACACTCTGTGGAGGATCAGCCAGAGACAGGGTGGTGATGCTCCGACATGGTCTGTAGCTGCCCATTGGGTGTGTAGGCTCTGGGGTTTCCCAGGTGGTGCCACGGTCAGCCACCACCTGTGTTCTGTCTGGTGCCACCCAGCATGAGCTACAAAGCAATCTGCAGATGGCTGCTACTTCTGCTGGACTTGGAGGGTCCCAGGCGAAGCCAAATTGTGATCCAAGGCTGGCTGCTGCTAGTGCCAGGCCTGGAGTTGCTTAGCCAGAGGTACAGGGCCTGGAGGCTCACCGAGGCTGGCTATCACTTGTTTGAGAGGATTTAGGAAGGCGTGAAGCCTGAGCTGAGACCAGCCATCATATGGAAAAACCACTGTTAACAGTTTGGGTGGGCCTGTAATTTGTTTGGGACAGAGCCTCAGGGATTCCACTGGGCAAAGCCTACTGTGTGAACCAGGGTGATAGAGTTTCAGATATGGCCCCTACATTCTGCTCTGTGGCTCTGCCAGGGGAAGGCTCAGAAAAGCAACAATGGCCTCTGCCCACCTTTAGATCTGGAAGAAAGCTTTCCTGCAGCTCTCGCCCTGATGCCAGAAACTTCAACTCCTTCCCATGTACCAGTGATGCCTTCCCAGCTGCTATCCTGGTGCTGGAACTCAGAGGGAGTAAGTCTGAGAAAGTCTGCCTGTGGACTCTTCAGGAGGCACTGCTTGGAGCTCCAGTAGTACCTTTTACCAACTCAAACCCTGCTGGTTTTTACAGCCAGAGTTATGGGGGCTTATCTTCCTGGCACTGGAACCCTGGGCTGGGACTCCTTGCTCTTGAGATACCACTCCTGAATTTTTTCCTACCACACGTAGGTGCGAAACCAGCCCATTCTCTGTCTTCACATCTCCTCATTTCTTACCAGTCTGGATGGATGTGGCTTCTTTAGTTCCATAGTTGTCAGACTTCCATTCAGCTCAATTTCTGATTGTTCTGAGTGACAGATGTTCTGTAGTTTTGTAGTAATTTTGATGTTGTATGAGGAAGCTAACAGTATATACCTATGTATGTATCTTGACTGGAAGTCCACTGTAATAAAGTTTTTAAGAAGGACTTTGTATTTTGTTTAGTGTTGTTTTTTTTTTAACTCTAGAGTCTGTGAATAAACAAGTAACAAACATTCTTCAGGAGCAGAATTTAACTGCTTATATTAGCATAACTATGCACAGATTATAAAGTTCTGTATTATTATTTTAACAATGAATCATTGCAACTAAGGCATGAAGTAATAGAAAAAGAAATGGAGAGTCATTCAGGTCATATGGCTTCCCCAGGGTCCATGGTGCAGTGACTTCCTGTGTCTCCATTTGGGCCTTATCAGAACTTGCTGCTGTTTCTGAGGTCCCTCATATTAGAAGATAAATAATACTCATTTTCAAACTCAGAGTTAGCTATAGCTTACATTCAACACTTCTCACTCTTACCTATTTATTCATGCTTTTGCACTATTTGTGTATTTGTCTACTTCCTTTTTAAAATCAAACATATCTTTACCCCTGCATCTCCAGTTCACAGTAGATGTAAAATAAATACTTATTAAATAAATACATGTATGGATATATAAATAACAAAACCATTAAAAACTATTAATGAAAATAAACATTTGTATAGCTCCTTATTGTTTTTTTGTAATTGTTTTATTTTAAAGTGTATTTTATTGATTATGCTATTACGAATGTCTCATTTTTTTCTCTCCTTTATCCACCTCAGGCCTGTACCCTCCTTCCCTCCAGTATTTCCCACCTTAGTTCATGTCTGTGGATCATACATATAAGTTCTTTGGCTTCTCCATTTTTTATTCTGTTCTTAACCTCCCCGTCTATTTTGTACCTACTAATTATACTGCTTATTCCCTGTACCTTTTTCCTTATTCTCCTCCTCCATCTCCCCTCTGATAACCCTCCATGTGATCTCCATTTCTGTGATTCTGTTCTGTTGTAGTTGTTTGCTTATATTGTTTTTGTTTTTGTTTTAGGTTCGGTTGTTGATAGCTGTGAGTTTGTTGTCATTTTACTGTTCATTGTTATCATCATTATAAGTCCCTTTATCATTTCATATAACAAGGGCTTGGTGATGATGAACTCCTTTAACTTGACCTTATCTGGGAAACACTTTATCTGCCCTCCCATTCTAAAACCCCACAAGCCCAGGGAAGACTCATACTCAAAAAAGACTTGGGAAGACCTTAAGCTTTCACCTAGAGCTGACCTCAAGGCTCAGAAAACCCAGTTAACTAGTGAAGGACTGCTCAGAAAAGAGCTAGCCTGCAAAGACTAGGAGAAATAGATTCGTTCAAATGCCCAGTTTTCAACAGCAACGAAATTACAAGGTATACAAAGAAATAGGAAAAAATGGCACATTCAGAAGAAGGTAAATTGGCAGAAACCATCCCTGAAGAATCACATGCATTGGACTTACTAGACAAGGATATTTTTAAAAGTTGTCTTAAGTACGCTGAAAGAGCCAAAGGAAAACATAGACAAAGAACTAAAAGAAATCAGGAAAATTATATATGAATAAAATAATATCAACAAAGATGCAAAAAAATTATTTAAAAAAAAAGCCAAATTCTGGAGCTGAAAAAAACACAATAACTGAATTCAGAAATTTATTAGAGGAACCAAACAGTATTTCTGAGCAGGCAGAAGAGAGACGATGAACTCGAAGATAAAGCATATAAGATTGTCAAATCTGAGCAGCAGAAATGAAGAAAAGTGAACAGGGCCTAAGCAACTTATGGAACATCATCAAAAGGACTAATATATGCATATATGCATAATGGAAGTCTCAGAATAAAAAGAGAAAGAAGCAAAGATTATTTGAAGACATATGGCCAAGAACTTTACAATTTGAGGATATACGGTACATGACTCTGAAAATCCAAGAAGCTCAATAAACTCCAAATAGGATTCAACCTAAAAAAACCACACCAAGACATAATCAAACTATCAAAGACAAACAGAATCTTGAAAACAGCAAGAGAAAAATAACTTATCATGTGCAAGAGATCCTTAATAAGATCAGAACATCAGTAGCATGGTGGCATGAGAAACTCTCCAGGTCTCTCCCCTTGAAATTACAAGTTGGACAGCTATAATTTAACAGAGGATTTCCTGTTCAACACACAAACATGTCTGAGAAATCCTCTCACTGAAACATCCAAAGGTTGGTGTATCAGAGTAAACGGGAGAAGAGAAGGGGGAAAAACAGAGACAGGTGCCACAGACACAGCCTAGAGCTCACTACAATAGCTGGGGAGGAGTCAGTTTACAGTAATCACACTCTGCAACCCTAAGGAGCAGAGGTATAAAATAAACATTCCTGCCTGAATGGTCAGCACATACTGTGGCTGAAGCCAGTAATAGGGGCAGAGATGGAACACAAAGTGGGGCAGCTATAATCTAGCAGCCACCATTATCAGGCAGAAAACCAAGTCACAGGCACATAGCCATCTCTCTTTATGCTCCCAGAGCTCACCTTCCCTACTGTCCTAGAGCTTATAGTGGGGCCCCAGCAGAAGCTATTGCAGGGAAGTGTTGGGTTACAGAGCATGTGATCCATAGCCCTGAGGACTGGAGAGGAGGAAACATTTCTTCCTGAGAGGCAGGCGCACACTGTGGGTAATCCCAGTGATAGGTGGAAATATAGAGGTGCAGCAGCTGAGTGTTGGAAGCCACCATTACTTGGAGAACAAAGCTACAAAATGTAGGCACCAGCTTCTACCAGCCAACTATACTGCAACTCACCAGAGTGGTGCCTAGTGGAAGCACCTGGGACTCTCAGATATAGCACTGTGGGAAGCATTGAGTTGCAGGAGGAAGCACTGTCATCTCATGGGCCCAAAACCCCATTGCCCATCACATTCCCCCACAGGAGTGATGTCCTCATACTGAGGTGACCTCATCACAGCGGGGATGCCCATATTGCCAGGGAATACAGGGCATTTTCCACAGCCAAGGTAACACTGCCACACAGAGATCCCTGAAACCCTAGAAATGCAAGTAAGAGAAACTAAAAACTTGGACTTCAAAATAAACATAAAAAAAGAAACACAACAAAAATCTTGAACTTCAGTATCACTTACTGGAAAACAAAAGAAACATCTCTCCTGCCCTTACTGGCATGGCTCAGTCAGTTAAGTGTCATCCTGCATAGTTCAAGGTCACTAGTTCAATTCCTAGTCAGGGCACATGCCTGGGTTGTAGACCAGGTTCCCAGCAGGGGGTGTGTGAGAGGCAACCACACATTGATGTTTCTCTCCCTCTCTCCTTCCTTTCCCCTCTCTAAACATAAATAAATAAAATCTTTTAAAAAAAGAACACTATATTGATAAAAGGGTAAATTCACCAAGAAGATATGACTATAAACATATATGTACCAAATACCAGAGATCCAAAGCATATAAAGGAACTTAGAAGTGAAGGGAGAAATAAACTGCTCTACAATAAATAGTTGGAGACATCAATACACCACATCCAATAATGGATAGAAATACCAGACAGGAGTTCAATAGGAAAGTAGAAGACTTGACAACACTATACACTAATTGAACCTAGTACACATGTGTAAAACACCTGAACCAACAACAGCAGAATACACATTTTTCTCAAGTGCACATGGATCTTTCTCAAGGACAGACCACATATAAACTCTCAAAACAAGACTTAATAAATTTAAAGAGATTGAATTTATACATAGTATTTTTTTTCCAATTCAGTGACCTGAAACTAGAAGTAAATAACAGAAGACTGAAAAATCCACAAATATGTAGAAATTAACTACATAGTCTTAAACACTAATTGATCAAAGAAAAAAAATCACAGGGAAATTATAAAACACCTTGAGAAAAATGAAAATCAAAAGACAATATACCAAAACTTATGGGATGCAGCTAAAGCAGTGCTAAAAGGAAAATTTATAGCTGTAAATATTTACATTAAAAAAGAAGAAAGCCCTGACTGATGTGGCTCAGCTGGTTGGGTATCGTCCCACAAAACAGAGGGTTGCTGGTTTGATTCCTGGTCAGAGCACATGCCTGGGTTGTGGGTTTGGTCCCTGGTTTTGATGCATATGAGAGGCAACCAATCCATGTTTCTCTCTCACATTGATGTTTCTCTCCTGCTCTTTCTCCCTCCCTTCCCCTCTCTCTAAAAAGAAATAAATTTTTTTTAAAAAAGGAGAAAGATATCAAATCAATAACCTAAATACATTTTAAGGAACTAGGAAAAGGAAAGCAAACTAAACCCAAAGCTATCAGAAGGAAAAAAATATCAGAAATTAGAGTGGAGATAAATATAAAAAAGTGTATAAAAATAAAAATAACCAAAATCAAAAGTTGATTCTTGGGAAAAGATCAACAAAATTGACAAACATTTAACTAAATTGACTAAGATAAAAGAGGACTAAAAATGTTAAAATCACAAATGAAAATAGAGACATTATCATTAATATTACAGGAATTATAAAAATTATGAGAGTGGAGTTCTGGTCAAGATGGTGGCATAAATAAATGTGCTTGCTTCCTCACATTACCACATCACAATTACATCTAAACTATAGAACAATCCACCTGGAGGAACATCTGATTACTAGCTAAGCAGAAGTTCTGTAACTAAGGACATAAAGAACAAACCATGTCAAGACCGTAGGAGGTGTGGAGACATGAGATGAGGTGGCCCAAAACCCATGTGTGACAGTTGAGAATTGAGAAGACTATATTAGCTGCAGAGGTACCCCCTGAGAGGCAAGGAGTACCAGGCTTAGACTAGGTTCCCCAGCTTAGAGCACCTGTGCCAGGCCTTGGCCCATCTTGCAATCTTTCTTAAATTGAATCAGCAACTTAGAAGACAAGATAGTAAAAAACACCAATAAAAACAACAAAAAGATAAAAAAATATTAAAAATGAGTATAGTTTAAGGGAACTCTTGGTCAACATCAAGCATAATAACATTCACATCATAAAGATCCTGGAAGGAGAAGAGAAAGAGAAAGGAGTTGAGAACCTCTTTGAAAAAATAATGACTGAAAAGTTTCCTAACCTGGCAAAGGAAATAGACATACAAATCCAGGAAGCACAGAGCATCCTGAACAAGATGAACCCAAACAGGCTCATGTAAGACACATTATAATTAAAATGGCATAGGTTAAAGATGAAGAATTATAAAAACAGCAAGAGGACAGTTATTTAACCTACAAGGGAGCTCTCATAAGATTGTCAGCTGATTTCCCAACAGAAACTTTGCAGGCAAGAAGGACTTGGCAAGAAATATTCAAAGTGATGAAAAACAAGGACCCATACCCAAGATTACTCTACCAAGCAAGGCTATCTTTTAAAATTTAAGGAGAGATAAAGAGTTTCCCAGACAATAAAAATCTAAAGGACTTCGTCACTAACAAACCAGTGTTACAAGAAATGTTAAAGGGACTTCTTTCAGGTGAAGCGGGGGAGGACATAAATATGAATAATAAAATGGCAATAACAACATAACTATCAATAATTACTTTAAGTGCAGATGGATTAAATATTCCAATCAAAAGACATACGATGACTAAATGGGTAAGGAAAGAAGACCCTTACATATGTTGTCTACAAGAGACTTACTTCAGGTTGAAAGACACATAGACTGAAAGTAAAGGGATGGAAAAAGATCATTTGTGAACAAGGAAATGAAAAAAAAAGCTGGGGTAGCAATACTTCCATTAGACAAAATAGACTTTAAAAGAAAGACTATAACAAGAGACTAGGAAGGACTCAGAAATTTCATTGCTGGGTATTTAAGAAACCCAAAACACTAATTTGAAAAGACATATGTATCCACATGTCCTTTGCAGCTCTGTTTATAGTAGCCAAGATATGGGAGCAACCTAAATGTCCATCAATAGATGGATAAAGCAGAAGTGGTACAGCTCTCCAGAAACTTCTGTGGGTTCCCCCAGCTCTGGGTACCTCTGGGTACCTCATTCTACATCATGCAACCATTATGGGCCATCATCCCATGCTTGTGTTCAGCCCAAACACAGAATTTGGAAGAAAAATTCAATCTTGAAATATTAATACAACCAAGACTACTGCAGATACCACTTGAACATGTTTGAGACCTCAGTCCACAATGAAGATGCTTTTGGACCCAAAGGGAGGCACTGTTATGACTAAAGATGGTAATGCCATTCTTCATCAGATTCAAGTTCAGCAACCAGTGGCCAACTCCATGACTGAAGTTAGCTGGACACAGGATGAAGAGGTTGGAGATAGGATCACAGCCATAATTATTCTTGCAGAGGTGATGCTGTCTGTGGTTGAGCACTTCCTAGCGCAGCAGATGCACCCAATGGTGATGATCAGTGCTAGTCAAAAGGCATTGGATGATATGATCAGCACCCTTAAGAAAATCAGTACCCCCATTGACACCAACAACCAAGACATGTTGCTGAATATTATCAACAATTCCGTTACTACCAAAGCAAGCAGTCAGTGGTCCTCTTTGGCTTGCAACATTGCCCTGGATGCTGTCAAAACTGTACAGTTTGAGGGGAATGGATGGAAGGAGATTGCCATCAACAAATATGCGTGGGTAGAAAAGATGCCTGGGAGCATGATTGAAGACATTTGTGTCTTGTGTGGACTCATGATTAACAAAGATGTGACCCATCCATGAATGCAATGCTATATCAAGAACCCTCATATTATGCTGCTGCATTCTTTTCTGGAATACAAGGAAGGAGAAAGACAATGACATTGAAATCAAACAAGAGAAAGACTTCACCTGAATCCTCCAAATGGAAGAAGAGCACATCAATCAGCTCTGTAAGGACCTTATCCATCTGAAGCCTGATGTGGTCACCACTGAAAAGGGCAAATCAGATTTAGTTCAGCACTACCTCTTGTGGGCCAGTATCACAGCCATCCATAGAGTCTGGAAGACAGATAATATTCACATAGCTAGAGCCTACGTGGCTCGGATAGTCAGCTGACCAGAGGAACCGAGAGAAAATGATATTGGGACAGAAGCAGGTATGTTGGGAATTGAGAAAATTGGATATGAGTATTTTACTTTCATCACTGACTGTAAAGACCCCAAGTCCTGTACCATTCTCCTCCTGGGGGTGGGGTGGGGGAGGACAACGAGATTCTCTTGGAAGTAGAACACAACCTCCAGGATGCCATGAAAATGTGTCACAACATTATCCTGGGCCGCTAGCTGGTGCCAGGAGGTGGGGCCTGTGAGATGGCTGCGGCTCATGCCTGGACAGAGAAGTCCAAAGCCATGACTAGTATGGAGTAATGACCATACCGGGCTGTTGCCCAGGCCCCCCAAGAGGCCATTCCTCAAACCCTTATCCAGAACAGTGTGGCAAGCACCTTCTGTCTTTTTATCTCCCTTTGGGCCAAGCACACCCTGGAGAACTGTAAGACCTGGAGCATAAATGGTGAGACAGGTACTTTGGTAAACATGAGGAACTGGGCATCTGGGAACCACTGGCTGTGAAGCTGCAAACATAAGACAGCAGTGGAGATGGCAGTTTTGCTGCTGTGGATTGATGACATCATCTTAGGCCACAAAAAGATCAGAAATAACCAGGGCCAGCAAGGTGGGTCTCCTGATGGTGGCCAGGAGTGAGTGGTGGGCAAGGTGGCCTCCACACACAGAGCCAGCATTCTCCCCCTCCACTGAGCCAGACTGCCAGGAACACTGTGGATACCCTTGTTTGAAGGGATCAGGTTCAGGGGCAGCCCCAGTCCCTTTCTGTGCCAACTCAGTTTGCAGAAGGTATTGACATGTAATTCTTCTCTATCGTAAGCTTTCCATTTAGTTTGCTTCTGATGATTAAATCTAAGTCATTTGAAAAAAATGTACCTATATACAATGGAAAATTATTGATAAATGGCGGATTAACATAACTAGATATGTGGAGTAGAGACATCACACAGGTTGCTGTGCAGAGAAGGCACTGGTAGGAGCAAATAGTTTATGGGATTGCTGGGGGTCCAGAGCAGGAGACAAGGAGAAAGATGGAGAGGATGAATGAATGCAGGAGATCCTGAGAAAGCAGAATCATGAAGATTGGTGAATGGAGTTAAAGGTAATGTAAGGTTCTTGTTTGGGCAACTTGTTTGGGAATCTTGTTTGTCCAAGGTGCTTCTGTTTGTGTTTTCCGCAGAGATAGAAATGCAGAAACAGGGTCATGTTTCGGGGGAATTGTAATAAGATGCTTTTTGGACATGTTAAATCTAAGATGCTTGTGGCCATCATAGTGTACATTCTAGTAGGCTGATAAATATGGAAGTTAGAGGCTCAGAAAAGGAGTATAGAATGGGGGTGGATATTTTGGTGAGACCATCAGATAGATGAAAGCCGTGTGAGGCGACGATTTCACCCAAGGAGAGGGTGTGGAGTGAAAAAGCAAGAGGTGATAGGGTAGGTGCACAATCATTGGAGGGGCTGGAAATGCAGGGTAGGCTTCTGGCAACTGGAAGGGGCTGGTTTTCTTCCCCTTTCTTCCTTCCACCCTCCCTCTCTTCCTTTCCTTCCTCCCTTCTTTGCTTCTTTCTTGTTTCTCCTTCCTTACTTCCTTTCCCTTCCTCCTTTCTTTTCTTCATTCCAATTCAGTCCAAAATTAGGCTTGACGAGTTCAAATCAGGGGGTAATGGTGACCTATGTGAGGACAACCTGGGAGTGGGGTGGCCGGGGCAGCTCAATGGAATCAAGTGACTGGCGACATACAAGGTGGGGAGGGAGAGAGAGAGAGAGAGAGAGAGATGAGAGAGATGGGAGAGTGGGAGAAAAAAGATAATAGAACCAGGGTTTTCACTGTTAAAGAAGAGAGGTATAAATATGGTGGAAAGGGGAAACTAGAATGAGCCCTTTGATGTTGGCTTGGAGTTGGAATGGTTGGTATAAATTCATGCTTTATAATGTAGAGAGACACAGATATAAAAATGTGCATGTGGGTGCGTGTTATATAAAAATATAATATACATTTATTTTTTGTCCTGTCCACTGAGAGGACCTGGGAGCAGTGACATCCTAATGACAATGAACATATGAGCATGTCTAGCATCCAGATCTTGGCTTCTAAATAGTACTCTTCATTAAAAGAAACCAAGGCTCCCTGAAAAATGGTTAATTTCAGACAAGGCTTGGGCAGAGAATGTATAAGATGGACCTGGAAAATTCTGTTGTGAAGAGTGTTCAAATGATGGTGAGGACATGTCAAAAGACAGAACATAATTTAAAGGAACTGTCACTTGCCAAATCTGAGACAATTTGACCATCAAAGTAAATAATAATAGTAATTGGTTAAAACCAGTAGAAAAATATAGGAATTCATAAGTCCACATAGATATAATGATAAAAAAATAAATGGGGAGAAAAGAACTTCTTAATATAGTAAAATATAAATTAACAAATGTAGAAAAGAAAAAGAGGGACTAGAGATAGGACAGAAGCAAAGAAGTACGTATAGTGGACACCAAAAGAAATGCGTTGAGATGGAGGGTGTGGTTAATAGTGTTGACTGTTACAGAGGGAAAAAAAGAGTAAATTCTAGGAACTGTCTGATAGATTCAAGCCCTGGAGGTCATTGGTGAGAATCAGTATGAGCGGTTGAGAAGGAAGGGCATGGGAAGTAAGAAAGTGGAAACAGTGAGCACAGACAACTCACTGAAGAAATTTCACTATGAAGTGGAGGAAAGAGTGGGGTAGCTGTAAGGGAACACACTGAGTTTAGGAAGGGCTTTATAAAATTGAAGAAATGTCAATAGCTTAAATGCTAATGGAAAGAAACTAAAAAAGAAAGAGCGGTTAAATATACAGGAAAGTGGGAAGAAACAATTTTCCTTGTGAGGTTCCAGAGAAGGCAGGAAGAGAGTAGATCCCCACGTGGGTAATTAGCACTTTCTTTGTAACCCGCAGGTGGAATGCAGGATAGTATGCAGATTTAGGAGGCAAAAAGCTGAGGAAGTTTCTGTCCGACGGTTTCTGAGTTTTTCTGAAATCCGAGATGGGGTCACTGACTGCAGGTGAGGGACAAATGCCTGGGGTAAGGGACGTGAAGAGCACAGAGAAGCATCTGGGGAACCTGGGAAATAAAAGCTTGGCTCAAGATATGCACACAACTCCTCGAAGGCGTGAAGGATCCAACGGAGGGTGGCATTTCAGAAGTTACGGTGGCCCCAACCTGTGTGGTTACCAGGGTTTTCTCTTGTCCCTCTCAGACTTGGGTCTGCAGATGTGGAGGGGCCAGCTTCCTTCTCCCTCTTTCCAACCTCCTTTTCTTCTTTCTTCCATTTCTTTCCTTAGCAGGTGAAAATGATGTACCATGGGTCAGTTATCAATTGATTGCCTCTCAGCTCCAATTCCACCCTTCATGGCCTGCTCTGCAAACATGGAGATGGGTCTTTTAAATGTTTCCCTTGCCAACTGATGCAAATCACACATTGTCAGTAGAGGGCGCTAGAGTGACATTGCAGGAGGAAGAGGCTTTTCTTCCAGGCTCTGGTATACTAATATTGGCAGGCACAGTTTCCCAGCACCAGGCTTCTGCAGTGCATGCTGATGAGCAGCACATGTTGGCCGGCGGTTTCCCCCTGCACCAACCTTGGGTGGTTTTGTAGCAGGCTGCCTCCAGTGAAACGTCTCTTCTTTAACAGCTGAATCTAGGACCTGGATTTCCAGCAAGTTCCAGAGGGTGGATTTCTAGTGCCCTTAGCCAGTGCTGCACCACAATGACTTCTCTGTCATTCAGTTACTCATGACTGCGCCCCTTCTAAAGAGGATCTGAATCTCAGCCCTGGGGAGGGGTTAGAGGTCCCTTCCTTGGGCACTCTATCTCAACCAATAGATAGTACCTACTCCTTATATCTGTTATTCTTATATTTTTTAAAATCTTCTATTGTTAGTAGCCAGCTCCTTGTTACTCAGATCCTCTGCTATAATTATTCTTTATATTAAACTTTACCTGTTCAACATCTGTGTGGTTTATGTCTCCTAATTGGACCCTGACAAATGCAGAATTGGTATCAGGAGTGGACCATGAGGTAGACCCACAAAGATGGGATTTGGGATGGATTTGGTAATAATTTTGACCTTGAGTACAATACTGAGCAGTGCTCCTTGTCAATGGAAAATGGGATGCTGGTACTTTATGACATGAAGTGACATCACAATGAATCAAGCTATAACTTGTTTATTGTGATGAAATGCCAACTGAAGCACATGGCTTTTATTTCTTCTTTGTGCCTGATTGCTGTTGGCTAGGACCTCCAGTACTATAAGAGAGGTGAAAGTGGACATCCCTGTCTTATTCCCAATCTTAAGGGGAATGCTTATAGTTTTTGTCCATTGAGTATGATGCTGGCAGTGGGTTTGTCATACATGGCCTTTATTATGTTTAAATGTGTTCCCTCTATTCCCATTTTGCTGAGAGTTTTTATCGGAAATGGGTGCTGGATTTTATCAAAAGCTTTTTCTGCATCTATCAATATGATTATATGGTTTTTATCCTTCCTCTTGTTTATGTGGTGAATCACCTTTATTGATTTGTGAACTTTGTACTATCCTTGTTTAGACCCCACACTTCTCAGGGGAAACCCCCCAGCCATGGAAATATCCCTCCAGCACTTTAGTTTCCCCCGTGGGAGCCCAGCCAGCCCTCTCACATCTCCACACTCCCTACCAGTCACATTTTGCTGAAGTGTTTTCTTCTGTGTGTCCATGGTATAGGGCTTCTGCCCAGCTAGTGTTCAGCTGGTTGTTCAAGATGATTGCTCTACAATTTTCCAAAATACATTAAAGACTTAAATGTTAGACTCAAAACCATAAAAATCCTACAAGAAAACATAAGCAGTAAAGTCTCAGATGCTGCTCATAGCAATATTTTTTTCTGATATATTCCTCAGGCAAGGGAAACAAAAGAAAAAATAAACAAATGGGACTATCTCATATTAAAAGTTTTTGCACAGCAAAGGATACCATCAACAAAATCAACAGACAACCCACTGAATGGAAGAACATATTCACTGATACATCTGATAAGGAGTTAATATCCAAAATTTATAAAGAACTTATAAAACTCAATACCAAAAAAATAAACAATCCAATTAAAAAATGGGCCAAGGATCTCAATAGACACTTCTCCAAAGAGGACATACACATGGCCAATAGTCATGAAAGATACTCAGCATCACTAATCATCAGGGAAATGCAAATTAAAACCAAAATGAGATACCATCTTACACCTGTCAAAATGGCCATCATCAATAAATCAACAAACAAGTTCTGGTGAGGATGTGGAGAAAGAGGAACTCTTGCACTGTTGGTAGGAATGCAGACTGGTGCAACCACTGTGGAAAGCAGTATGTAGTTACCTCAGAATATCAAAATGGAAGTGCCTTATGATCCAGTGATTCTTGGAATTTATCTGAAGAAACTCCAAACACTAATTCAAAAGAATATAAGCCCCCTTATGTTCATTGCAGCGTTATTTATAATAGCCAAGATTTGGAAGCAGCCCAAGTATCTATCAGTAGATGAGTGGATAAAACAACTATGAAACATTTACACAATAGAATGCTACTTGACCATAGGAAAAAAGAAAGAAAATTTTACGCTTTGTTACAGCATGGATGACCTGGAGAATATTATGCTAAGTGAAATAAGCCAGTCAGAGAAAGACAAATACCATATGATCTCATTCATATGTGGAATCTAATGAACAAACTAAACTAACAAGCAAAATGGGTACAGACTCATAGATAGAGAGCAGGCTGACAGCTCTGTGGGGGAGTTGGAGGGTGGAGGGATGGAGCAAAAAAAGGGAAAGGACTCAGACACAAACAACAGTGTGCTGATCGCAGGGCATGGGGGCAGGTGGAGGTGCAGGAGGGTATATGGGGATAAATGACAATGGAAAAATGCAGTTAAAAAAACCCAACATGATAAAAAATAAAAGTTATTAACAGAGAAAATGCTTGACATAAGTATAGTAAGTTCAGAGAATAAAAGAAATAGATTAAAGTACCTGAAAAAATTAATTATGGAAATTATAAAGAGATGATTCAACTCCAGGTTGTCAACTGATGACCTTGAGGCAGAAAACCTAAAGAATGAAACGGAAAGTACACAGAGACAGAAGAATGTAATCAGCAATCAAAGGACACACCATATTATACCTGAAACAATTAATATAGAATGACTGGCTCAGAGCCAATCCTGGCTGAACTATTGAATATGAAGAAGGCACCTCATGGGCCTTTGGGCAGGAAAACATGACCTACACATGAGAAGAACCTTAAGCTAGTCTCAGAACTTTCCATAGCCACAGCCAGCGCCAAGTGCTACTAAAGTCATAGCTCAAAGAAAGAGCTGAAGAAAATGAAAGTGAATGAAGCATATTTTGCCCAGAAAGATGTCATCCAAGTATAAAAGCATCCAAACATGCACCATTTCAAGAAGTAAAATACACATGAGCTAAAATGCAAACTGCAGATTAAAACGAATCATCGTATTTTCTATTATCTTTTTATAACTTCAATGAATCTTGAAAAAACAAATATTACTGTACATAAGTATTTATCTGAAGTTCAGAAAAATCTTTCATCTTACTTTAGTTTCTGTTATATCAAGCAAAATTGAAGTTAACATGTACTTAAACTAAAATACATATAAAACACATAGTTATTTTTAATCCATTCATCTATCTACATTTAAACAGAAAGAGATATAAAATGGTTTTCACTTAATGCTAAAAAGTTATTTCTTGGTGTTAGGAAATTTCATGGTTTATTACTTTCTTCTTTGTACTTTTGCATATGAATTGATTTTATATAATTACAAATTATTTTTACAAAAACAAGTTATTGTAACATTGTTTAAATTAAGTAGTCATTAAAACTGAGTAACAGGAAATAATATTATTCAGAATCTCTTATATACTGAATATTCTGCACCTGTTAGCTTGTCTAATCCACATATAACTCATCAAGGTAGGAATTATAATCTTCATTTTCCAAAGGAGGAAACTGAGGCCCATGGGTATTTGTTAACTTTTTAGAGTCACACAACTAGTAGCTAGTAAGGGCAGGGTCTGCACTATGCCTGACACCAGTGCCAATGTCTCTCTTACCAGCTTGCCTCCTGCTCATTTTATCAAGTTCACCCCTACCCTCACTGTATGCACATGAGTGTACACACACACACACACACACACACACACACACACTCTTCTGCAACACTCTTTCTGCCTAGGCCAGGGACTTGTTATGACAAGCCTAATGCAATACTCTTTCCTGACCAAAGCTATTACTCAATATCTCTGTGATTTGGGAAAAAGTTGCTGATTATGACCTGATAAGCGCCATACTTAACATCTTAAGGGAAGCAGTAATTACAGAGCCTCCCGATCTATGTGAAAGGGTTTGATGTTAAGATATATCCAGCACTTTGAGATGCTCTGTTGGAAGGTGATTAAAGTGCAAAGTACTATTGACTCATATTTATACTGTCATTAATAGTGATACTTTGTACTTCCTTAGTGTTTGTTCTAAGGGTGATTTCAAAAGCTTGAGCAAGCTTATCATTTTCTAGGCATCCACATATCTCTTTCACAATTAATGTTCATATGTATCATTAAGAATTACTTTTTGAGTTATATAGTGTGTGTATATATGTAAAAGTAGGTTTATAGTTGTGAGTATATAAAACAGTTTATTCTTGCATTATTATTTATTATTTTATTTATTGGTATTACAACTGTAAACTTACTTTTGCTCTACTCTTGCTACACACACACACACACACTATATGACTCAAAAAATATTACTTTTTTGAGTATATGACTTTAAAAAAGATTTTATTTCCTTTTAGAGAGAGGGGAAGGGAGACAGAAAGAGAGGGAGAGACACATGGATGTGTGAGAGATCCAGCAATCAGTTCCCTCTCACATGCCCGCAACTGGGGGCCTGGCCCACAATCCAGGCATGTGCCCTGACTGGGAATCGAACTGGCAACATTTTGGGTTGCAGGCCAGTGTTCAGTTCAGTGAGACACACCAGCCAGAGCTCAAAAAATAATTCTTAAAAAAAAAAAATTTAGTGGGCATTTAAAAAAAATATTTTATTTTATTTTTAGATAGAGGGGAAGGGAAGGAGAAAGAGAGGGAGAGAAACATCAATGTGTGGTTGCCTCTTGCGCGACCCTTACTGGGGACCTGGCCTGCAACCCAGGCATGTACCCTGACTGGGGAATCGAACCAGTGACCCTTCGGTTTGCAGGCCGATGCTCAATCCACTGAGCTATACCAGCTGGGGCAAAAAACAAAAAACAAAAAACAATAGTAGATGAAAAGCAAATGGCAATGAAGGTGTCACCCTTCATTTCTGTTTCTAAGGCCATGCTAACACTAACCTGGAGATGAAAATTGAACCCAGCATCATAGTCATAAGATAAGGTCATTGGTTTTGCTCCTACCCTACTTGTACTCTAGGATCTCCATCTCCTATAAAATCCTAAGCTGCCCAGGGTGTGTGTCACATGTGTTCTTAGCTATCCCATTGAATCTTCCTCTGATGTGGCATGTCTTCTGGCATTGTTGGCCCAGTGTAGCAATGACTGCCAGGGCCATGGCCCACCTGGTGTCCTGTTGTTGCTTTAGGACCCACGCAAAGCTAATCCTACTTCCACTTGTCCGTTTACAACTTAGTTTCCACAAGAGAGTCAGAGTGGTGTGTGTGAAATATGAATCAAACCACATAATTCCCTGTCTCTGAGCCCTACAGTGGCATCTCACCACACATCCTGAATGGCTCACCAGGCCTATCTGACCCTGCAGAGTCTAGCCTGGCCTGCCTCTCCAATGTCTCTAACACAACCGTGGGCTGGAGGATGAAGATAAGAACTGACCGAGCAGGCCTCTCAGAATCCCTTGATCCTGGGCTCATCACTCATGAACCAGACACGTGTGCTGTGGTGCTCTTTCCTCCCATGAGTCCCATTTTAATAGGCCCTGAAGGCCCTGTAGCAGCTTTGCCAGCAGGTGAGTGCTGAGGGGCATCAATATCCTCATCATCTTCAACATTCCCTACCAAAGTCACATTAAGTAAAGTCCCTACAATCTAAGTAAAAAGAGGGTGTTGGCTATGCCAACACAAAATCATGGCAAGTCAGACAGTTGCAACCCCCTTCATACCCAACTACCGCAGCCTAATTTTTGCCTTTAAGTCTTCTGAGGTGGAGATTCTGAAGCTGTTACTAGTGAAAACTGCTATGGGAAAAAGTGAAAAAGGGATTATGGGGTCTTGGGCAGAAGTTTCCAACTTCAACTGGAAAAGTAAGAGAAGATAGCACAGGTGAGGTAGTTTTCTTTATTGATTGATTTGAGAGAGAGGGAGAGTGGGAGAGAGAGAGATATTTGTTCATTCACTTGTTTATGCACTCATTGGCTGATTCTTGTATGTGCCCTCACCAGGGATTGAACCTGCAACCTTGACAGGATGATGCTTATCAGGATGATGCTTTACTGATGCAGCTAAGCTACTCAGCCAGGGCAGGTGAAGTGGTTTTTAAGCTACGTTTTAAAGTCAAATAGCAGTTATCAGGAGGGTTTTGTATGACAAGCTAAACTGTTCTTTTGTCCAATTAATTAGTGATATCCACAGTGGGCAAGTGCTCCTAAGGAGGTTCCGAAAATAACTGTTGAGATGTGGAAAGAAAATAATGGAACTTATATTTATTTTTACCTTGTCCATTTTCATTTATCTTTCTGTACATATTTTATTATATTTATAATCTTTTCAGTAGAAAAAGACATATATTGTGGCCATATGCTCAAAAATGTTTTAGTGATGGAGTGTAAAAACAAAATTTGGAGACCACTGTTATCAACAATGGGAACCCAATTTGAAGAGTTAACCCGGGGAACAGTAAGGTCACATTTTAGTAAAATCACTGTCTGAAGTGTGGAGAATGAGTTAATTTGAGGTGAAAATACAGGCAGGGGCTGTAGACTAGGAGCCATCTGAACCCTCCAAGCAAGGCTTGAACTGAAGCAGTAGGAGTGGGAATGGAGCAGGGAAGGGGGGAGAAACAGAGGGAAGGGAAGAGGAAAAATGTTCAGCAGATGCAACTGACTTGGCCTGGTGATCAGAACACGGGACAGCAGGGGAAACAAAAGTGTCAGACGATTCTCAGGTTTCTAAGTGTGTGGGACTGAGTGGAACCAACATCCAGAATAAGGAAGCACCTATAAGGCAAGAACTGGAGACTGGAAAAGCTGCTGGTGTGATGGGAATCTGCCAACAGGTGCACCTCAGAAGCAGGAAGGAAAACTTCCTCCTGCAATGTCCCCTCAGCTCCCCAGCACCCTCTACCTACAAAGCTGGACATCATACCGGCTGGCAAAGAAAACATATCAAAAGGGCCCATTTTTATTTTTGTAGATCAGACAATAAAGAATTGTAACCAAACATATGTCTGGTTGTCTGCCACTTTGAGAGCCAATACTCAAGAAGCAGGTGCTGATGTTTTATTCAGGTGCCAGCAACCTGGAAGTTGGAAAACTCTCACCTCAAATTTCATCTTTGCATCTCAGGCATCCTGGCTAGTTTACATAGGGGAACCATGGAAGAAGGGAACTAAGGAATTTCTGGCAATATGTGGTTTCTTAGCTCTGCTCTTAGGTGGTTTCAATGTTATATCCTGCGTGTATCACCATACAGTTTCATTGCTCCATCTGCAGTTTTACTGGTGATAACTGGGAACAGAATATGCAGGCACTGTTTCTGCTGGTTCTTTTTTTCTTATAATATCAAAGAATTTCATTTTATTTTTTTATTTTACTGTTGTTCTATTACAGCTGCCTCAATTCTCCCCCCATTGCTCTTTCCTGCCCTGCCCACCCCCCAGTCCCACAGTCAATCCCCACCCTGTTGTCCATGTCCATGGGTCATCCATACATGTTCCTTGACTAAACCTTTCCCCTTCTTTCCCCTCTTCTCTCCATCTCCCCTCCCCTCTGGTCACTGCCAATCTGTTCCTTGTTTTCATGTCTCTGATTCTATTTTGCTTGCTTGTTTATTTTGTTGATTAGGTTCCACTTGTAGGTGAGATCACATGGTATTTGTCTTTCTCTGACTGGCTTATTTCACTTAGCATAATGCTCTCCAGTTCCATCCATGCTGTCAGGAAAGGTAGGAGTTCCTTCTTTCTTTCTGCTGCATAGTATTCCATTGTGTAAATGTACCACAGTTTTTTGATCCACTCATTTACTGATGGGCACTTAGGCAGTTTCCAGCACTTGGCTATTGTAAATAACACTGCTATGGTTCTGACATGAGTCACTGATGCTTGTCCCATTTCTAGTGGTCAGAGTCATTCCTTAGTTAAGCAGGAGCTGCAACTGCTAATGTCCCCAAAACACTTATAAGGAAAATTTAAATACACGAATCTTCTATGAGTTTGTTAGTACATTTTATTCTAATTCCATGTCATAGTAAGTTAGAGTAGTATGACGTTTTTATTCCCTATTACAATTCCCCACTGTCAATTCTTCCCCCATATCTATGGATCAATTGATGTCCTCTGAATCTTCTGGTGGAATGAAAAACCTGCGCCTATTGCAAAGCAAAATTTCATATGTTAAAAGCAGATGTAGTTTTTAGAGGCACCTGTTGGGCAGATACGATTTTCTCAGCATGGAGAAAACAAGCCATAAAGAGCTTCAGAATAATAAAGACAAGCATTATAAAGAAAAGAATGGTTAAAGCTAAATTAAATTCCTCCTAATATGGACTTGAGTCCTTGTGGTATCCATGAAAATAGACTCACAAACCAACCTCCAATTCCCTGAAAGAGAGAGATGTCATGGTCCAGGGTTTGTTTGTTTGTTTATTTAAAGATTTTATTTATTTATTTTTAGTGAGAGGGAAAAGGAAGGAGAAAGAGAGAGAGACATTGATGCACAAAGGAAACATAGATCAGCTGCCCCATTTGGTGACCAGGCCTGCAACACAGACATGTGCACTGACTGGGAATTGAACTGGCGACCACTCGCTTTGCTGGATAATGCTCAACCAGCTGAGCCTCACTGGTCACGGCTGGTCCAATGTTTGTTGAAGCCAGGTAGCCTGTTGTCTGATTTTGGTGATGCTTGTTTCACCTGAGCTGAGGTGGCAATGTAAGTACAACAAGAGGAGTTGATGGTCATGCAGACTTCTTGTTCTACTAGTACTTAGTTTAAGGCAATTCAATGATCTAAGACAACTTTTGCTAGAGAGTCCAGAGATTTCTGAATATTAGCAAGTGAAGTGACAGTTTTATTGGTTATGGTGATTAAGGTCTTAGAGAGATCCCGAAGCACATGCTGTTGTTCAGTTTTTCCCTACCCGGTTAATAGAGTACATCTTGGTGATGAAATATTCGTCATCATGTGTGATTTCTCTGGGGAGAAATCTCTGGGGAGATCTCAGGCCATTCAGGCAAACATTGATTGCTTGCCCTGGAGTCCCAGCTGCCCACACAGTTTTACTTGCTTGTAGATCTCAGGAGGGAATAGTTCTCTTCTGGGTCCCCTTGACCAGGTTAACAGCATCTGGAGTTGGAGTGCATATTCCAGTTGGACCTGCAGTTGAAGCTGCTGCCTTTCAGGAGAAAAGGTTATTTGGGCGGGCAATTTATAGAGCAAGTCCAGTCTCAGCAGAAGAATGGGACATTCAGGCAAACAAAGGAGGCTGTGTGATACCTTTAAGATCTCTGAGTTGACATTCTAAAAGCTGGAGGGAGGCTCATTGCCGCATTTGTCTTGTTGCCTCTATGACTGAGACTCTTGTGGGGTTTCTATTATTTTTTAGTGAATATGGGGGTCAGTACAGTGTACACAGCTCCCATGTCTACTAAAAGTCAATCAGTATGTTCCCCACTGTTAAGTGTATCTGAGGCTCCTGTGGGGAAATAATGACTAGTCAGGAGGTTTCTAGAGGATCCCCTGGGCTCCCTCATTCATCATCTGAGTCACCATTCCACTTCACCAAGAAGTTAAAAAGTTACGATTATTTTCAGTTCATTCTGTTCCATAATCAATTTTGTTCATGTTGCTTATTTGCCAGTATTTCTATAAATCCAGTTATTCCATAGAATTCTAGTAATCTTCATCCAGTTAAAAAATGTGATCTGAAAATTTATTCTCAGAAATATGTAATGTAGAATAACTCAGAGTCCTTTCCGTGGATGTTTCTGAAGATGTAACGTATTTGTAAATGCATTAGGGTAAAACAATGACTGTCTCTAAATGACAAAAGAAAAAAACCTTAATAGCAGCACTATTTACAACAGCCAAATGCTGGAAACAGCCTAAGCGTCCATCAGTAAATGAGTGGATCAGAAAACCGTGGTACCTTTTTACAATGGGATACTATACAGCAGAAAGAAAGAACTCCTACCTTTTGTGAAAACATGGATGGAACTGGAGAATATTATGCCAAGTGAAATAAACCAGTCACAGAAAGACAAATACCATGTGATCTCACTTATAAGAGGAATCTAATGAACAAATAAACTAACGAATAAGGTAGAACCAGAGGCATGGAAACATGGAACAAACTGAAAGTGACCAGAGGGGAGAGGAATCATGGTGCAAAGAAAGGGAAGGAACTAGACAAAGAACATGTATGAATGACCCATGGACATGGACAACAGTATGGAAATTGATTGTGGGAGTGGGGGGTGGGAGAGGCAGGGGAGAGCAATGGGGAAAAATTAGGACAACTCTAATAGAATAACAATAAAAATATGATTTAAAAAGGCAATTAATGTAAACACATATGAATTACCAATAAATATTTTGTATTAAAAAACCCTTAAAATGACACAATTATAGATCTAATTATAATGCAATTAACAAAGGAATTTGCTTTCCTGTAACAGCATTTTAAGATAACAATTAGAATTACAAATGAAACCACATCAGAACTTTGAAGACTCTTGGAAATTTTTATATAATCTCTAGAACATCCATTTTAATAATAAAAATATGTGTATATAAATAGAACATAGTTATTATTTCTTTATTTGACAAAGCTTCCCATGTACTTTAAGCATATCAAATAGGCCTAATTTGTTAAAAATTTCTTCCTCATAAGGAGAAAGAACAAATCCCCATGGTATTCCAGGGACTCATTGGAATAACCCAAAGCCAATTTTAGGCCATGGACAAATCATTAAAATTTAAACCCAGGGAATGTTGTCAAAAATATACATCATTATGAAACAATATTAAATTATTTATTTACCCAAAGTGACAATAAAAATAACAGACATAAATAAGGTCAGCAAAACTTTAGTTCTTATGTTAAAGAAATGGGTTTTTAAGTAATCAAGTACCTGATTAATACAATATAACACATAACTTAAAAAAATAGAATCTTTGCTTTCTAGGCAGATATAGGAAAATTTTTTCTTTTAGCAGATTCAAAAGGAACCAAACAAATTCTGTATTAGCTTACTTTTGATATTTAGATTCATGTACCTAATTAAATTCACTATTCAGGTTGCTGTATTTTGCTGTGTATAATGCGCACTGTTTTGCCCAAATGTTTTGATGGGAAAATAAGGATGCGCATTATATATGGGTAGTACTAATTCCCATGTACAATGCAAATTATATGTGGGAATCAGCACTAAAACGTGGATGCACATTATAAATGGCAAAATATGGTGACTACATAATTTCCTCTCAAGATCTCTCTTTACAAACCTTGTTAAATTGATATAGACTTTCTGCAATGCCCATAACGTTTTTGCAATTTACAGTCCCTTTTAGTTTGCTTCTTCTCAATTCATTTGGAAATAACTAACTTTAGAACAAATTATTTTTCTTTTTTCAACAAGTGTTTTCTTATTTTATACCTTCTGTTATCAAACCATGCAATTTCTTTCTAACTTAATTAGAATTCTTAATTCTTAGAAGCCTTGATTTTAGTGACCACTAAAAGTAAGTAATGAGCATTCTTTACATTGGTGTTTTCATTAATCCATTTCATAACTTTTAGAAATAGGTTTTTTTCCATTGGCAACACATTCACATTTTCTTTCTTAAAAAAGATTTTATTTATTTTATTTTTAGACAGAGGGGAAGGGAGAGAGAAAGAGGGAGAGAAACATCAATGTGTGGTTGCCTCTCGCGTGTCCCCTACTGGGGACCTGGTCCGCAACCCAGACATGCGACCTGACTGGGGAATTGAACCAGCGACCCTTTGGTTCTCAGGCTGACGCTCAATCCACTGAGTTACACCAGTCAGGGCGACATTCATATATTCAAGAGACATACTTCAAATAAAGTACAAGATATATTTATTAACAGAGCCAAAGTAGGCAAACATAGATCAATTAATATTTTAGTATCCTGTGATTTCAAAATATTTATTTTTAATTATGTTTTATTGATTATGCTATTACAGTTGTCCCAATTTTTCTCCCTTTGCCCTCCTCCACCCAGCAACCCCACTCCCTCAGTCAATCCCCATACCATTGTTCATGTCCATGGGTCATGCATATAGGTTTTTTGGCTACTCCATTTCTTATGTTGTACTTTACAACCCCATCGCTATTCTGTGACTACCTATTTGTACTTTTTAGTCCCTTCACCTCCTGACGCATTCCCCCACAACCCCCTCCCATCTGGCAAACATCAAAATGCTCTCTGTGTCCATGATTGGATCTGTTCTTCTTGTTTGCTTAGTTTTTTTTAGATTCAACTGTTGATAAATATGTATTTACTGTCACTTTATTGTTCATCGTTTTGACCTTCTCTTTCTTAAGTCCCTTTAACGTTTCATATAATAAGGGCTTGGTGATGATGAACTCCTTTATGTTTACCTTGTCTGGGAAGCACTTTCTGCTTTTCAATTCCAAACGATAGCTTTGCTGGATAGCGTAATCTTGTTGCAGGTCCTTGCTTTTCATCACTTTGGATACTTCTGCCAGCCCCTTGTAGTCTGCAAAGTTTCTTTTGAGAAATCACCTGACAGTTTTATGGGAACTCCTTTGTAGGTAATTATCTGCTTTTCTCTTGCTGCTTGTAGGATTCTCTCTTAATTTTTAACCTTTGGTATTTCAATTATGATGTGTCTTGGAGTGGGTCTCTTTGCATCCATCTTGTTTGGGATTCTGTGCTTCCTGGTCTTGCATGTATATTTCTTTCACCAAATTAGGGAAATTTTGTTTCATCATTTTTTCAAATAGATTTCCAATTTCTTGCACTTCCTCTTCTCCTTCTGGTACCTCTATGTCGCGAATGTCCCAAAGGCTGCTTACACTATCCTCACTTTAAAAAAAAAGATTTATTTATTTATCTATTTATTTATTTATTTATTTTTAGAGAGAGGGGAAGGGAGGGAGAAAGACAGGGAGAGAAACATCAATGTGTGGTTGCCTCTCACACCCCCCCAACTAGGTACCTGGCCCGTAACCCAGGCATGTGCCATGACTGAGAATGAAACCAGCAACTCTGGTTCACAGGCCGGCACTCAATCTACTGAGCCACACCAGCCAGGACATATCCTCGTTTTTTTTGGATTTTTTTTTTCTTCCTGTTGCTCTCCTTGGTTCTTTTTTGCTTCCTTATGTTCCAAATCATTGATCTGATTCTCGGCTTCATCCACTAGACTGTTATTTCCCTGTAAATTGTTCGTTATTTCAATCAGCTTACCCTACATTTCTTACTGGATCTTTTATATGCTGCTAAGGTCCTCACTAAGTTCCTTGAGCATCCTTATAACCAGTGTTTTGAACTCTGCATCTGATAGATTGCTTATCTCCATTTCATTTACTTCTTCTGGAGTTTTGATCAGTTCTTTCACTTCAGCTGTGTTTCTTTTTCTCCTCAGTTTGGCCGCCTCCTTGTGTTTGTTTCTATGTATTAGGTAGAGCTGCTTTGACTCTGGGTGTTGGTAGTGTGGCCTACAGTAGTAAGTGTCTTATAAAGTCTGTGGCACGGGCTCCCCTATCACCCCAGCTGGGTACTCAAGATGCACCCTTTGTGTGGGCTGAGTATACTCTCCTCTTGTAGTTGAGCTGTGGTTGTTGTTGGCAGATCAATGGGAGGGATTTACCCAGGCCAATCAGCAGCAAGGATTGGCTATGACCACTTACCACCAACTCCGCCCTCTGTGGAGGATCAGCTGTGCAGGGACAGGGTGGTGGAGCTCCAATGTGTTCTATAGTTGTTCTCTGGGTGTGCAACCTTTGGGATTTCCTAGGTGGTGCAGACCAAGTTCAGCACCCACCTGTGTTCTGCCTGGGGTTACCCTGCATGAGCTATAGAGAAGTCTGAAATGTCTGCTACTTGTGCTGGGTATGAAGATTCCCAGGTGAAGCCAAGCTGTGGGTCTAGGCTGGCTGCTGCTAGGGCCAGACCTGGGGCTCACTGAGGCCAGCTGTTGCTTATTAGAGAGGACTTAGGAAGTTGTGAGGCATGAGCCAAGACAAGCCATTCATATGGAAAAGCAGCTTGGGTGGGTCTGTTAGTTGGGTGTGGCAGTCTCTGGTGATCTCCTGGACAGGGCAAACAGTGTTAGCTAGGTTGATGGAGTCTCAGATATGGCACTAGCTTGCCAGCTCTGTGGGTGGAGGGTGTAGAAAAGGGACAATGGCCTCTGCTTGCCTTGATGCCAGACACTTCAGGTTCTTCCAGTATGCCACTGGTGCCTTTCAAGATACTGCCCTGGTTCTGGAACTCAGACAGAATGAGTCTGAGTAGAAGAGCCTGTGTGTGGGTTCTGTTAGAGGAATTGCCTGGGGCTCCTGCAGTTTCTTCCACTGACTCAATCCTTGCTGGTTTTTGCAGCCAGAAGTTATTGTGACTTATTTTCCTGGTACTGGAACCCTCAGCTGGGGGGCCTGTTCTTGGGCTGGGAATCCTTGCTCCTGAGATATTCCTCCTAAATTTTTGTCCACCACACGTGGGTGAAGGATTATCCTATTCCGCATCTGTTCCCCTCCTACCAGTCTTGATGGTTGTGGTTTCTTTAATTCCGTATTTGCCAGACTTCCATTCAACTGTATTTCTGATGTTTCTGAGTGATGGTTATTCTATATTTTAGTTGTAATTTTGATAATGGTTGTGTGAGGAAGTGAGCCGTGGTTATCCATGTCGCCATCTTGACCAGAAGTCCAGGTTTTGCATGTTTTAAAAATTCTTACAGCACAGCGGTTGAAAATTGCTGTCTGCAGCTCAACTTCTGGCATCTGCGGGGTGGTTCTATCACATGCTTCTAAGAATAAAATGCTCACGACTTCCAAGGCTAGGTCAAGAAAGTGCCAGTGATTGGCTTCCACCTGGCTCCCTCTCTCTTTTTTAGAAGATTTTATTTATTTTATTTTTATACAGAGGGGAAGGGAGGGAGAAAGAAAGGGAAAGAAACATCAATGTGTGTTTGCCTCTCACATGCCCTGCACTGGGGACCTGACCCACAACCCAGGCATGTGCCCTAACTGGGGAATTGAACCAGCGACTCTTTGGTTCACAGACCTTCACTCAATCCACTGAGCTACACCAGCCAGGGCTGGCTCTCTTTTCTGGGATAGTTGCTCTTGGAGCCCATCTGCCATTCCTTAAGAGAGCGCAGATCACATTGAGAGGTTACCTGTAAGTGTTGCACCTGACAGCCCCACTGAGTTCCCAGCAGATAGCCCATATTAACCACCAGGTAGCTGAGTGAGAAAACCTTGAGCTGACTCCAGCCCCAGTCACTGTTTAAAGGGAGTAGTTCAAAACATAAGAGACCTTGAGCAAGAAACATTTAGTTGAGTCCAGTTAGCCTGCAGAATTGCGAGAATATGAGTGCTGTTGTTTTATACCACTAAGCTTAGGATGGTTTGTTACACAGCAATAGATAATTGATACACAGAGTGATTTTCGAACATAAATGATATTATGTCACTCCCCCATTGACATTTAATGGTTTAGTATTATGATTAAAATACAATAAAAACCCAATCCTAGCATGATCTGGCCTTGCCTACCATCTTCTAGCCTTCCCCTCTTGCTCATTGTACTCTAACCACATGGACTTATTTTTCGGCTCCTGAAAACACCAAGTGTTTTTCCTTCTCAGGACCTTTGCACACACTCTTCCCTGCATGAAATGGACTTCTTATACCTCTTGCAATGGCTGGATTTTTCTCATCTCTCAGGCCTCAGCTCCAGAATTACCTCTGCAGAAGATTTCATTCTCATCCAGTCTAAAGGAAGAACTTATTTTCCTTCCCATCACATTACCCTGCTTACTTTCCCCAGAGAAGATATCACACTAAAAAATTAGCTTGTTATTTGTTTATTTTTAAAAATTGTTTTCCTTCTCCCTAAATTGGAACATAAGCTCCATATGGCAGGAGTCTCATCTTGTTCATTCTCAGAACCTAGTATAGTAGCTGACACATAGTAGGCACCCAATAAATAAATGGGCATCAAGGGTGGGAGATTTTGTGACTTTCCACCATTATATTGAAATCCTACCTAACAATGAAATGTTCTATCTTATGGCATTTCCTATTATTGAATCTGGACTAATAAAAAGTGTATCACCTTTTGTTGGTTGTCATCACTCTTTATTCCCTCATTCATTTGTTTATTCTCTAATCAAGTGCAAGATTCCGTCTCCTAGAAGGTGAGGATGAACAAGCAATAAACGTTAAAAATATAATGTAATGTTAGGATGTCATAAATCTATGAAGAAAAATAAAGCAAGGAGGGGGTAAAGAGTGACAGGAGACTCTTTGATATGGAATGGTCTCTCCGAAGAGGTGACCTGAACAAAGACCTGAATGAAATGAAAGAGAGAGCCACGTGAAGACCCGAGAGTATTGCAGCAGAGAGATCAAGTGTAAAGTCCCCGAGAAAGGAGTGTGCCTGGTGTGTTTGAGAAGTAACGGGGAGGTCAGTATGGCCAGAGCAGAAGGGAGAGGCAGGAGATGAGGTCAAGAGGGATCATGGGTGCTAGTCAGTAAGTTTCTGAGGTCCTAGGAAGGTCTTTGGTCTTTATTCTAAGGAGCTATAGGAGGCTGCTGGAGGGCTGTGAATTGAGGAGTAACTGATCTTTGTATTAAAGAACATTTCAGTTGCTTATCAAGAAACTAGGCATGAAGGGGTAAGAGAGGGAAGAGGATAACTGGTGAGAAACTGTCACATCAACTTCTTTTGATCACTGCAGGCCAAGTTTTGGGCAAATACAGCCAAGCCCCAGATCCTTTCATCCTCACATTCATTGCCTGTGGAGGCTCAGTGGGGTTGGGCTATGGAGGCTTCTTGGGAAATTATTGGCTCCTCAAAATCAACATCCCGATTCATTCCTTTGATATTGGAGAAAATGGCCTCTCTCCATGTGTCTGCTCCATTTGATTGCAAACAGAATTCTCCATTCACAGAAACAGAAATCAGTGTCACAGGCTCACAGTAGATGTGTCTTAGTTGTGACGCAAAACAACTCTTTAGCAGCGGTGAGCTTCTGGATAATGAAAACTCCCCAAACACCTCTTTTCCCAAGTTTGAAAACAAAACCCATACTTTGAAAGGGAGAAAAAAATGGGGGAAAAGAGAAGGCCAAAAAATACAACCAGTTTTCCCTATATAAAAACACAAAGTCCCAGCCCTGAATAATGTAGCTCAGTGGGTTGGATGTCATCCTGCACACTGAAAGATCACTGGTTCAATTCCTGATCAGGGCACATGCCTGGGTTGCAGGGTCAAGTCCCCAGTAGGGGGTGAACTGATCAATGTTTCTCTCCTTTTCTTTCTCCCGCCCTTCCTCCTTTCTAAAAATAAATAAATAAAATCTTTTAAAAACCCCACTAAGTCCTTTAAAATTAGTTTTACTTTTACTAATACTTCTAACTGAGCTTTTTATTTTTTTGGTTCCTTCAGATTATATATATTTTTAAAAGTTTCCAAATGGCATTTGAATTGTTTTCCTTCCCAGTAAATTAAAACATTAAGCGTCTATTCTATTATTGAAGAAAGCAAATATATCGTACTTGGAAACCATTTTTTAATGGTTGCATTATATAAAGGAATGAACAAGACATGTGGCAAGGCAGAAGAGGGTGTCACCATGGCTGACCTCTGCGATTTGCCCACCCTGCAGTCCCCTCTTCCCCCAGGATTGCTCTCCTAGCCTGATTGGTAAGTGCATAGTAGGTAGAAGAAGGGATTACCAAATGGAATATCCAAAAGGCATAATTCTTGTCTTCATGGAGTTAATTTACTTTTATCTAATTGTTTACTTATACAATTCAGTCAATGTGCACTGACTGAGGACTTCTGAATATCTACACCAACTGTTAAATACAATGATGGCATTGGATTTGTAAAACAATTTCATTCTGTGATTGTAAAGGCAGACAGTCAGGGTGGGTGATTGCCTGATGGCCCACAATCTGGCGCCAGCTGGAAACACAGGGTCCTCTGCTGGCACTTGGTGAGAGTGTGCTAACTGGCTGCATGACAGCATGCATGCATTCCTTCTCCTTCATCTGCCAGCTCAGTGACTGGCACACCATGTGCCATACCTGGGGACTTGGGAGCCTTCATTGGTTCTCCCTTCACCCTTGCCACCACATCAACATGCTCTCCAAGTCTTGTTTGATTATATCTTTGAACCATTTCTCCTTTCTGCCTTTTCCTCCCCTTCATGCCTACCATCGTTTTGATCTAGCTATGATAATTTATGGCCTAGAGCATTGCCACAGCTCCTAATTGGAGTCTTTTAAACTCACTTTTTTTTTTTAAGTACAATTTTCATTTTGTTTTTTTCCAGAGAAATTTTCTTCAGTTCTTAAAGACTTAGCCCCATACATGGGCTTTGGTGGAGGCTGCGGGGAAACATCCAGAGGTCTAAACCGGGGGGGGGGTGTTCAGTCCTTCTGGGCTTCACGAGTATGATTCCTGACTACCTTGCTGTGAATGGCACAATTCACACAGTCATGTAGTTTCACATACAGCTTGGAAAGCACATACGCATCAGAGACACTTGCTTTGGAAATGTCCCTAACAGCTGTGGCCTCTACTATGTTTCAAATGAGTAACTTCTTTTTTTTTTAAATATGTTTATTGATTTTAGAGAGAGAGGAAGGGAGACAGAAACATTGACATGAGAGAGAAACACCAACTGGTTGTCTCCCATCAGTGCCCCAACTGGGGAATTGAGCCACTACCTAGATAGATGCTCTAACCAGGAATTGAACCTGCAATCTTTTGGTGTACAAACAATGCTCCAACCAATTGAGCTATATGGCCAGGGCTGAATGATGGACTTCTTAATGGCCTTGTTGTTGGGCATGCGTTGGGCGCAGTTGGTGAAGTGAATAGGCTGCACGTGACCATGGCCTTTTCTTGGCATGACCACTGTTTCTTTCCTTATTTAGTCATTGGAAGCGAGGACCTGAAAGAGATAAACTCACTATTTTAATCAAAGATAAAGCTCTCTAGAAAACAGCTAAATTTAGACATGTACCAGCATTATTGTGGACTGCCTTTCAAATGATGCAGGTAACATTCCTGTATGTCGAAAATGTGTAAGCATTTAATTACCACACGACCCAAAAAGGACACAGTTTTATCCGCAATTCATTGTACATTAAATATATACAGATTTTATATGTCAATCATACCATAATGAAGTGGAGGGGGGAGGACACAACTTTAAAAAAAACAAAATATGTAGGTAGGCACCTTTTTCAAACTTTAATCCTTATTAACTTAACTTCAACTATACTCTCATTAGATCATAAAGAAAATGATCTTTTGTTACTTGTTGGATTTTCTTAGACCCCAAAGCTATTGCTAATGCATTTTATTATAGCTAGAAGTGGAAAATCGTTTTTCCTTTCTATTTTGCTTAAGTTGCTCCCTGGCATATTTAGTTGAGCTTCATCCTGGTTCACCAGAACAAAGGCATCACTGGCTGCCCTGGAGTAAATGTTTGCATTGTCTAACTTTATGGTGTCATATTTCCATGAGGAAAATCCCAGAAGTGAGATTTTGAGGGGAGCAGATTGTACTAGCTCACGGCCTTCCTCCCTAAGTAATTATGTGAGAAACAGACATGGATTTAAAAATATGAGAGCCAAAATAGGACTTGGAATCCTGTATTGAGCAAAGTAGAATTGGAAGGGAGAGCAGTGAAGCAAGAACTTGACCTTCTCTTAACTTTCTTGGGGATTTCCCCAGTTTTTGCTCAAATCCTTCTTCTATTTCTCTCTCCTCCCTCTGTCTTTCCCTCACCCTCCACCTTTCTTTTTATTTTATTTTATTTTATTTTATTTTATTTTATTTTATTTTATTTTATTTTATTTTTTGATATTCTGGGAATCCTAGGGAATACATATTAATCTTGTTTCCATGGGCAATATTTTAATGGAGGAGAGTCCAATAAGCACCATTTCTGCTAAAAATATCTGCTTAACTCTCAAAATGTCCCTCTCTTCACCTGTCATTTTCTCCTTTCCTTATCCCTTAATATCAAATTTCATTGAATGCCTCTAGGAAAAGCTTTTTCTCCTTTCACTCTGGTGTTTTAAAAATGCTGTATTGCATTTCTGTGGTTTTTACTTTACATCTGAAACTAAAAGTTAAGTTTTATTTGTGTTGAAGGAAAACATATAGAAAAGCAGGCAAATTATTTCAGTCTAAACTAGCATTAACATCAGGTATGTGTTTGGGTGTGTTTCCTGCCATTTGGCCAGTTGTGAAGCCTTATAAAGTGTAGTAATCAGTCAACGCTTTCCTCAGGTTCGAAAGCTTTTCTTTTACCTCAAGAGCAAAGTAAACTTTTATTCTTATTTGATGAGCCTTGTCTCTACTCAACTAACTGGGAACATAAGGTAAGTTTTCCTTTCACCTTACGCATCTGGGAAAGGAGTTTGGAGCAAGGCCAAACCACCCCAGCCTTTGCCCTCAATTGCAAACAGAGTGGAGTATCTCTTGGTTCAGCAGTTTGCACTGCTCAAGAGTTTGCACAAACACAAAGTTGAGAAATAGTTCATGCTAGAAGTGGGTGCAGAAAGCAAAGGACAAACTGGTTGTTCCCTGAAGCAGAGGCATTACTGTGTTGCTTAAGCTATTCCATATTGGCTCCCATGTGGGATTGGCTGACCTAAGAGTTGCTCTTCTCTAATTGGTGAGTTACTTAGCTTCTTTGGAACCTAATTTCCTCATTTTTAAAATTAGAGGTGAGAACACATGTTCCCTAAGATTCTTTCATCTTCGCTGTCCTATGAGTTAATAAGACTTGTTTTCCAATAAGCACACACCCAAAATAGTGCTATAGTCCTCAAGGTAGATCTTGCATATAAATTGCTATGATCTTGTAATTGCCCCAAATGAGAAGGATTTGAGGAAAGGAGGGCTTCCTCCCTCCCTCCCTCCCTCCCTCCCTTCCTTCATTGCTTTTTTTATAGCCTAAATTACCTCTTACAATCTTTTGTCTTTTGAGACTAGAGCAGGCTTTTATAAATAGTCGTTTGAGCCAGGTCTTGTGACCAAGGGAGTGGGCAAGCATGATGCCAACAACTTTGGCTACAGCAGTTTGCCAGAGAGTTGCTGTGAACTCTGAAATGCTTTCTGTCAGTCACCAGGTCACAGTTTGTACTTCTTGCCAAATTCAGAATTGCATATGAAAAATATCCTAATATTAAAGGAGTAAAGCGCTAGGGTTTTCCTTTACTTTTGGACCATTTTTCTTGATTCTGGAATTCTGGAATTTTTAACTGCTGAACTTTTAAGCGATCTCTGGTTTTGGTTATACTAGACACTCCCACTACTTTTTTCTTTAGAACTTGCTGATTTGTCTATCTCTTTAGGGAGATCTTTGTTGTTTCATTTGTCAAAATGTGTGGACTAATAATTGCAGGAACACTCTACATGTTCCAGCTTACTTTAAAAATTAGACCAAATCTTTATTTACAATTCACTTTTCAGTTTTCATTGAAGCAGCGAACCGTTGTTTAAAAAGAATATAATCTTTTGACTTTTTCACCATTTTCATAGGTTACAGGGGGCCTGCACGGGCATGGGTGAATGTTACTGGCTGACGTTTTCTAGCCCAGTATACCCAGGATAACATTTCTAACCACTTCATTGTGCAGATTTCATGAAAAGCCACTTGTGAGGGGGGCTGTTTCGGGAATTCGGGTATCATGTGGGTGGCTGGATATACAGGGCCTTTTTCTTTTATATCACTTGCTATAGGAAAATACATTAAAAGAGCTTTAAAAAAAAAAAAAAGATTGGCCCTGGCAGGGTAGCTTGACTGGTTGGGGTGTCACCCCAATGGGCCAAGTTTGCCAGTTCAATCTCTGGTCAGGGCACACGCAAGAATCAACCAATGAATGCATAAATAAGTGAAACAAGAAGTCAGCTTTTCTCTCTTTCTCTCTCCTTTCCACTCTCTCTAAAAATCAATAATAAAAAAAAGAAGATTGATAGTCCTTAATTCAAAATTTAAACAAATAACAAATTCCAGAATTCTTTCCTTCTCAGGCCCAGGCCTTCTAATAAGCACTGAGACCCCCACTGTGAGATTACAGTCGGTGACCAGGGCCTGGTCAGCAGGTTCTCTGGTGTATAGTGGGGGTTGTTGTGGAGTAACAGGCTTCCTGGGGCTACATCAGCCTGTGAGTAAATGGAAGGCCATGTCAATAGTCATGGAGATCCCAAATGTCTCTGGTCTCACCCTCACCTGGCTATCGTAGGATCTTTCACCCTTGAAGGGAACTTTCTACTGGTGTTCCTGAGAACTAGCAGGTTTGCTACCCTAGCACATCTGCCATGTTCTTCCCCCTGCTCTGGCCTTTTGGTTGACACCCACAGCCCCTTGGCAGGCCTTACCCCTGCTGGGACAGCAGCAGCCTTGTAGATACTGGTGTTCCTGCTGAGGGCACTGTGCTCGGAAGCTTCTGGAGTGAAAAACTGCTTAAACTGGCAGTATTAGTAAAGGTTCTATGAGCAAGCATCACAATCAACTCTGGCTAATTTACAAAGAAAAGGAATTTATTAAAAGGATATTGGATGGTTTACAAAATTCCTGGATCATCGGGGAAGGCATGATGGGAAGCTCTATAAACAGCAACAAAGGCCTAGATCCCATCTGGGAGCTGCTCTGATAAAGACACCGCTCCTTGATCCCCTGTGGACATCTGGTCTTCTCCCACTGGCACCAAAACCCTGTCACTCTCACCTTCAGAAACCAGACATAGATCCTGGCACTGTATCTCTCTAATACAAGGCCTGTGGATCTCCACATATTCTACCTCCAGCAGTAAAAGCAGGAAAAGCAAGTGTCTGGTGTTTTCAGCTCTTTCCATGGGAGGTGGGCTCTGCCTCCTCAGGTGGAGATGGGCCAAGTATAGGAGAGGTTTAGATTCTGGGCACCTAGGGGAGAACCAGATGTCCACTGCAGGGGAACTAGATCCCCTGATACTGTTGATACCCTGAGTCCCCCAGCTCCCTTTGAACCACACTGACACTTGTGCATTAAAGTGCATGGTGTGGACCTAAGTGGTCATTGAAGTACTTGTGACAACTGCTCGTTCAGTCTCCAGCTGTGGTCCCTTCCCGAGGGTTGGAGTGACCTCTGGGTGAGCTAGCCCTTCAAGGCCCTCTTCACCTCCTTCAAAACATCTACTGAATTCTGTTCCTCATTGGGCCATCTCACCTGTCCAGGGTAACAGTTCTCCCACCACATCAGAAGCCAAGGAAATCAGGAAAACTCTCTCCCAAATACCTGGCCACCTCCTGAACAGGGAAATGATTGCAGAGGTTCTGGTAGGTGTGACAGGGCATCCTGGCAGGCAGGAGCTGTCTGGCAGGCAGGAGCTGGGACTTAAATATGTTCCATGTCTGTGCCTAAATGGCTTCCTTCTTAAGTACCCATCTGCATCTACTGACTTAAATGGGGGACTCTGAGGGAAAACCAACTTCAGCCCTGCCCACCATTTAGAACTATGTGAACATGTAGGGAGGACTTGTTGGGATCCAGTGGAAGCAGACTGTGGAAACTACCACATTCCTAATTGCACCTGCTGTGCTAGCCAGGTGTTTAAATAGGACCAAGGTGAGGAGAGAAGAGCAGGGGCACAGGGGGAACAGTACCGGGTCTCATGTCAGAACCATCCTGGGAGGGTCTTTGCCCCAGAAGAAACACAGTTGAGAAAATGATTTTACTACACAATTCATCATTTTGGGGGCCCAGACAACAGCCTCCACAACTGAGCATAATACTGAGGGAGGGAGTTCTTCACTTATTTGTTTGATTGTTTTACCTGCTTTTCATGGTTGGTGGAACCAGGGGGGCCTTTGCCCCTCAGGGGTGAGGTAATAGCAGGATAAGGGGGAATGTCAGCTCAGAGGTGGCTTCTCTGTGGAAATGTTGGTTTGCCTGCCAGAGTTGGGGCGTGGTAGCAATTATGACGCTGAGGCAAACGGCAGCAGTGGGTTGCAAGTAGCTAGTGTGGGATCCAGTCACTGGCACCTCTGAGCAGCTGTGGGGACCAGCAGCTGCAGAGCCTGGGCTCAACCAGTAGGGACAGTAGCAACGGTGGAAGATTTACAGACAATGACAGTGATTCAGGGAAATAGAGGTCAAAGGCTGTGGTGTACTTGGCCTCAGAGAGGCATTTCTGAGAACCTGTGGGGGCCATGACTGCACAGTCTTGGTTAAGTGAGCAATAAAAAGATTGATGACAATAATGGTGAAAATAATAGGTAGTATTTATGGAGCATGCACTATTCTAAGTGCTTTCCAAGTGTTTGTTCACTTAGTTCTCACTACAATCCTGTTAGGTAGATATTATTATCATCCTCCTTTTACAGGTGAGAAACTTAGTTTTGGATAGGTTGTAATTTGGCAGACTGCATTTCCCAAAGATGGCTACCATACCTCCTAACCTACATGTTATTATGCATGTGACTTTGATCCTCCTACCATTGAGAGACGGATCTATTCCCCTCCACTTGAATCTGTGCAGGCTTTTGACTCTCTTTTAACCTATAGAATGCAGCAAAATGATGTAATATAACTTCCAAGACTAGGTTAGGAAAGGGAATGCACTCTTCACCTTGTTTACTGGAATATTTTTTCCTGAGGCCACCAGGCCGTGAGGAAGCTCAAACTAACCCACACGGAGTGATCACACAAACAGTCCTGAAACTGTATAAAGAGGGAGAAAGACATAACCAGCCAGCCCAGCTGCTCCATCATGACTGTTCCTGTTCCAACTGCTGTCTGATTTCAGCCACATGAGAGACATTGAACCAACCAAGTTCTTTCTAAACTTCCAACTCACAGAAACTGTGAGAAGTAATAAAATAATTGTTGCTGTTTTAAGTCAGTAAGTTTTAGAATAATTTGTAATGCAGCAATAGATAAGTAACAGGTAACTTGCCCATAGCTTGTATGTGGTAGAGCTGAGATTTGAACCATCAGTCTAGTGAAACAAAAGAGAATACATGCATACATGAAGATACTTTTTTTGGGAGGGGATCTCCCAATGTAACTGGGGAAGAGAAATGATTCTTGCATAATCATGTGGTGTTTAAAATTCACAAAATTCACTTATAACTTTAATAGGATTTTTTTTGTACCTGTAAGTTGTTGGGGTTACATTTGTTTTTTTTAGAGAGAGAACAATATCTTTTTTTTAAAGACTTTATTTATATTTAGCGAGAGGGGAAGGGAGAGAGAAAGAGAGGGAGAGAAACATTGATGTGTGAGAGGAACATCGATTGGTTGCCTCTAGCATGCCCCAACTGGGGACCTGGCCTGCAACACAGGCACGTGTCCTGAATGGGAATTGAACCAGCGATCTTTTGGTTCACAGGCCAGTGCTCAACCAACTGAGGCACACAAGCCAGAGCTACAATTTAAATTAGTTGTTAAATGTTCTTCTAAGTAACTACACAAATTAATGTGTTCCAAGGAGTTACTGGAATATAGGTCCAAAATTAAAATTGGGATAGCATTTAACCAATATGATCATTTTAGTTTTCAAATACTAGTTTATTTTAAGCCATTGCTTCTGGAAGGATTTGTTTTCACTGAATGCTGCATTTTTCTTTTACCCATAGAAACAAAGATTAAGATAAAAATTGTTAGCATTTATTGGGCACTTACTATGTGCCAGGCACCATGTATTTAAGCCTCCTTAACTCCTCTGAGGCAGGTCGTATTGGCATCCCCATTTTATAAATGAAGATACTGAAGCAGAGGAAGGTTAAGTACCTTTCCAGGCAAATGGAGCCAGTAAAGAGGTAGAGTTGTGCTTCCAACCTTTGTTCTAAACCAACACAATACTGCCTCTCTGCCCTTAGTCAGGACAAATTCCTGTGATGCTCAAAATGTGCCTTCATGCAATATGCTTTTGTGAAGTATGTTTCTGGTGTAAAAGATTAGGCTTAGCTTGTGCTGTGTGCAACTCACGGCCAAAAGGTTGCTAGAAGAGGCCTTGTTCCTAACACACAGTATTTTCTATGCCAGCAAGAAAAGGTCACCCCTAAATTATGAAGGAAGGTAAAGACTTTTGTTAATTGTTTTTGAATAATTTATTCTTGGGCTTCCTGGGAATTGTTCAGGAGTTTATATTGTGTCTTAGGAAGTCTCTAGGAAGTTTTAAAATAAACAAAATGATAACCATTCATAGGAGTTATAGTCGAAGGCAACTGTTTTTAACACATAGTCCCACTAGGAATTCAGTACCTTGGTAGGGGTTTATTTATTATGTTTTACTTTAAACAGAAATCATTCACATTGATTAGCTCAAATGTGTTCTTGACCGTATACAGTAAAGAAAATATATGCAAGAAAAGAAAGTGTGGTATGCAGAGAAAGCCGGGCATAGCTGGTATTTGGCTTCACTGCTGGTTGGAGTGTAAGCCATGAGCAAATTAACTCACCTCTGTATGGGTGGCATGTGAGCCTCCACAGAGAATCTCAGACAGCCTTAGGGAGGGAACCCCATAAAATGAGGACTTGCTGCAGTCACACAAACTGAGTATGCAAGGTGACAATGCAGGAGATACAGAGACATTTGGCTTAGCCAAGCAGGATGACAGATAGTCTGGAAATAGCCATAAAGAACAGTGAGATGCCCCAGCCTGTCACCTGCTGGGCTGTGAAGAAAACATTGATTAGGACACAGCTGGCTTCCAGGGAGAGACTAGGTTTGGTGTGTAAGAGAACCAGGGAACTAGAAGGAAAGAAGGGTGTTTCAGTTAACTCTTGCTGCATAACGTGTAAGTCCAAAACTTTAGAGGCTTAAAACAGCAATTTTTTTTTTCATGGTTCTGGGAGTTGACTGGATTCAACTAGGTGGTTTTCATTCAGATCTCTCGTGCTCTTACAAAGGCTGGGACTGGGGTTACCTCAAAGGCTTCTTCAGTCCCATATCTGGCAAGTGATGTTGGCTGTCCATTGAGACCTGAGGCTATTGGCTGGAAGATCTACGTGCAACCTCTCCATGTGGCATGGGCTTCCTCACAGCATGGCATCTGGGTGCAAAAAGCAAGCATCCCAAGAAGACTACAAAGAAGTGATATTACCTTTTATGGTGCAGCCTCAGAAGGTACAGAGCATCATTACAACCAAAGTCACAGACCCTGATGGATTCAAGGGGAAGGAACGTAGGCTCAACCTCTCCATGGAAGCAGAGGCCAACTTCACAATTAAAAAGAATATGTGGGATGGGAGATCTTGTTGCAGCCATCTTTGAAAATGCAATCTTCTGTAGAGGGTAAGTACAAAGAGTAGAAGATTAGAGTCTAAGATTTCAGAAATCTGGCCCTTCAAAAGGATCACAAGGGCCACTCCTGTGCTCAGCTTATGTGGAATAGAAGCAAAGGTCATTAGAGTTGAGGAAGATATGGGATGATAAGTCAGGGAAATTGCGTGGCCATTTGCATGGACATTGACATCCTCAAGAAAGCAGAGGACTTCAGAGAGGTACACCTCTCTCAAAGCAGAGAGCAAACGCTGTTTTAAAACTTTTCTGAGTTTTTGCTTTTGTTTTGGGACAGTGAAAATAACCTAATCTTTGTGAGGAGGACTTCCTTTTTCTTATTTGGGAAAAGATTTTTGCTGTGGGCCTATTATTTGTGCACAGATACTAATAGTTACCATTTTTTTCCAGTGCTCATTCAATAATTTACTCAAGCTGTACTTACTGGGTACCCCCTCTGTGGTCAGGTCCTGTTCTAGATAATGATCCAGTAGTTAATAAAGCAGACAAAGATCTCTGCCCTTGCCCTGACCATTGTGGCTCAGTTGGTTGGGTGTCGTGCCATGAAGCGAAGGTGTGATTCTTGGTCAGGGCACGTGCCTGGGTTGCAGGTTCAGTTCCCTGTCGGGGCATGTACAAGAGGTAACTGATTGATGTTTGTCTCTTGCACCAATGTTTCTCTCCCTCTCTTCCTCCCACCCTTCCCCGCTCTCTAAAAATAAATAAATAAAATCTTTAAAAAAAAAGATCTCTGCCATTGTGGGGCTTATATTTTGTGGGAAAGACAGACATAGAGATTTTTGAAAACAACTATAATGCATCCCTGGTCAGTTTGGAGTGTCATTCTGTATACCAAAAAAAGGTTGTGGGTTTGATCCCTGGTCACTGGTTAAGGCATGTATAGGAGGCAACTAATCTATTTCTCTCTCACATTGATGTTTCTCTTTCTCTCTCTCTCTCTCTGTTCTATCCTTCCTCTCCCTCTAAAATCAATAATCCTATCCTTAGACCCTGACTGGTGTGGCTCAGTGTGTTGGGCGTCGTCCTAGAAACCAAAAGGTCAGCTTGATTCCTGGTCAGGGCACATGCCTTGGTGGCAGGCCCGGTCCCCTGTTAGGGGTGAGCAAGAGGCAACAGACTGATGACTCACTCTCTCTCTCTTTCTCTCTTTCCTTCTCTCTGAAAATAAAATCTTAAAAGAAAATCCTCTGGTGAGGATTAAAAAAAATCTCTATAAATAACTATAATACATATTATGTTATAAAAGGATAAATACTAGGGGGGAAATCTAAATTCTCTGTGCATTTAATTTTTTAATAATTTTTAAAAATTTCAATTATAGTTGACATACAATATCATGTTAGTTTCAGGTGTACAACCCAGTGACTAGACATTTATATAAAACTTATGAAGTGCTCACCCTTATAAAACTAGTACCCATGTGACACCACACATATTTGTTACAATATTAACTGACTATATTCCCTGTGCTGTGCTTTATATCCTCATGACTATTCTGTAACTACCAATTTGTACCTCTTAATCCCTTCACCTTTTTCACCCATTCTGTCCAATCCCCCTGCTACCTGGCAACCATCAAAATGTTTTCTGTATCTATGAGTGTTTGTATTCTGCTTGTCTACTTATTTTGTTTTTTAGATTCCACATATAAGTGAAATCATATGCCATTTTTCTTTCTTTGACCCATTTCACTTAGCATAATACCCTCTTGTTCCATCCATATTGCTGCAGATAGCAAGATTTCTTTTGTTTTTATGGCTGAGTCATATTCCATTGTACATACGCACCACTTCTTTACCTATTCATCTATTGATGGACACTTAGGTTGCTTCCATATCTTGGCCTTGTAAATAATGCTGCAATGAACATTAGGATGTATATATCTTTTTTAAAAAAGAGATTTTATTTATTTATTTTTAGAGAGAGGAGAAGGGAGAAAGAGAGGGAGAGAAACATCAGTGGGTAGTTGCCTCTTGTGCACCCCCTGCCTACTGGGGACCTGGCCTGCAACCCAGGCATGTGCCCTAACTGGGAATCGAACCAGTGACCCTTTGGTTTGCAGACCAGCACTCAATCCACTGAGCCACACCAGAAAGGGTGGATGTATACATCTTTTTAATTTAGTGTTTTGAGTTTCTTTGGATAAGTACCCAGAAGTGGATTTTCTGGGTCCATCTTATCTCTTGCTATAGCCTTTGTTTTAAAGCCTATTTTATCTCTATAAGTATGGCTACCCCAGCTTTTCCTCCCCCCATTTTCATGAAAGATCTTTTTCCAGTCTTTCAGTCTGTGTGTAGTCTTCAATCTAAAGTGAATCACTTATAGACAGCATATGTAAAGGTTTTGCTTTGTTATCCATTCAGCCACCATATGTCTTTTGATGGGAGCATTTAATCCATTTGTATTTAAAGTAATTTTTGATAGATATTTATTGCCATTTTATTATTCATATTTTTAATCTTTTTTTCTCCTTCTTAGAAAAAACCCTTTAACATTTCTTATAATACTGATTTAGTGGTGATGAACTCCTTTAGCTTTTTTTGGACTGGATAGTTCTTTATCTGTCCTTTGATTCTAAATGATAGCTTTGCTGGGTAGAGTAATATTGGTTATAACTCCTTGCTTTTCTTTTTTCTTTCCTTTTCTTTTTTAAATTGATTTCTGGGAAAGAGAGAGAGAGACGGGGGAGAGAGAGAGAGGGGGGGAGAGAGAGAGAGAGAGAGAGAGAGAAAGAGACAGAGGCATCAACCTGCTGCTCCACTCATTCATCCATTTATTGGTTGCTCCTTATGCATGCCCTGACCGGGAATCAAACCCGTAACCTTGGTGTATTGGGGCAATGCACTAGCCAACTGAGCTGCCCAGCCAGGGCAGGTCCTTGTTTTTCATCACTTCAAATATTTCTTGCCAATCCCTTCTGTTGAGAAAGCAGCTGACAGTCTTATGGGAACTCCTTTGAAGATAACTGCTTTTCTCTTGCTACTTTAAGATTCTTTGTCTTTAACTTTTGACATTTTAATTATGATGTGTCTTAATGTGGGCCTCTTTGGGTTCATCTTGTTTGGGATGCTCTATGCTTTGTGAACTTGTATGTCTTTTTCCTTCACTAAATTAGGAAAGTTTTCAGTCACTATTTCTTTAAATAGGTTTTTAATCCCTTGCCCTCTCTTCTCTCTTTCTGATATCCCTATAATGTGGATGTCATTATGCTTGATGTTGTCCCAGAGACCCCTTAGACTATCTTCATTTTTTAAAATTATTTTTGCTTTTTGCTACTCTGATTACGTGTTTTCTGCTACCTTGTGTTCCAAATCACTGACTCAGTCCTCTGCTTCATCTAATCTGATGTTGATTCCTTCTAGTGTATTCTTCATTTCAGCTATTGTATTCTTCATTTCTGACTGGCTCTTTTTTATAGTTTCTATATCTTTTTTTAAAAGTCCTATTGAAGTTCTTGCTAAGTTCCTAGTGCATCCTTATAACCATTGTTTTGAAATCTGTATGTGGTAGTTTGCTTGCCTCCATTTCATCTAGCATTTTTCCTGAATCGTTCTCCTAATCTTTCATTTGAAACATGTTTCTTTGTTTCCACATTTTGGCTGCCTCTCTGAGTTTGTTTCTAAGTATTAGGTAGAGCTGCTATGTCTCCTGGTCTTTGTAGAGTGGCCTTAGCTATTAGACATCCTGTAGGACCCAGTGGCACAGCTTCCCCAGCTACCTGAGCTGGGCAGGCTGTGTTCATCCTCCTATTGTAATTGAATCTTGATTGCTGTTGGCAAGTCAATGGGAGTGACCCCCAGGCTGTTAAGCTATGAGGACTCACTATGACTGTAGCAGAGGAGCTGCTGTGCAGGGCTGGACTCTCTTCAGTGGGACTTGGGTGTCCGCTGAGTTCTCTCCTTGAGTGTGTCACTTGTGAAATGGTTGGGTGGTGCTCCAGGCATGATCTAAAGCTGCTAAAGTGGTGGGCTGGCTCTGGGGCCTCCCAGGAGATGAGGTCAGCTGCCATCTGTGCCCAGCTGAGCTACAAAGTGATGTGCATATGGCTGCTACTTATGCTGGGCATGGGGTGCCCTGGAGAGGTCAAGCTGCAAACTGAGTTTGGCTGACACTAGTGCCTGACCTAGGGCCATTTAGCAAGAAGTATGGGGCATGCTGAGACCAGATACTGTTTGTTTGAAGTTTGCGAATCTTTGATAGAATTTAGGAAATTCCAAAGCATGAGCCAAGATAGGCCATTTGTTTGGAAAAGCCACTGTAATGGACTTGGGTGGGCCTGAATTTTGGGATGTGCAGGGTCTCCGGGAATCATCAGGGCAGAGTAAAATGTATTAGCCAGGTTGATGGAGACTCAGAAATGGCGCCCACCTGCTCACTCTGTAGCAGGAAGGCTCAGCATAGGAACAATGGCTTCAGCCAGCACTACTGTCTGGGAGAAAGTTGCCCCACCAGCCCTCACCACAAATCCAGACAATTCAGTTCCTTCCCATGTGTCCCTGGCACCTTTGAAGCTGGTGCCCCAGCACTGGAGCTCAGAGTGAGTGAGTCTATCAGCAAATAAGACTGTGCTTGACCTCTTTAAGAGGAACACCAGGGACTCCAGAAGCACTTTGTCTAACTTAGCCACAATCCCCACTGGTTTTCTCAGCCAGAAGTCATGGGGACTTCTCTTCCTGGCACTGGAACCCTGGGCTGGGGGCCTGATGTGTGGCTGAGACTCTTCACTCCTTAGGGGGGACCTCTGTAGCCAAGATATCCTTCCCAATTTTCAACTACCACACTTGAGTGTGGGTCCAGCCTGTTCTGCTTCTCTGCCACTTTTACCAGCCTCAAAGTTGCTTCTGTATATTCATAGTTATGGGACTACTGCTCAACTAGATTTCAGGCAGTTCTCAATAATAGTTGTTCTGTAGTTTAGTTATAATTTCGATGTGGTTGTAAGAGGATGCCAGTACCACATTTACTCTGTCATCTTTATTATAATTCAAATTCTCTGTGCATTTTAGCTCATATCACAGTAGTTAAGAGTATGAATCTGGGAGCCTCTCTGAACCTCAGTTTCCTCATCTGTAAAGCATAGAAAATAATGGTACCTACATTGTTGTCAAGATTAAATGAGTTAATATACATAAAACTGAATTTAATATACATATAAAACTGAATTTATATACATAAAACTGTATGTTAATATACACAGAACAGAATGATAGGGACTTCGGCCTTGTGGTGGAAGTTATGGGCTCCAGGGTTCCTATTGGAGCTTTGACACCAAGCTTAGGTTGGTGAATAATCCACTCATTACACTCTGGGAACAAACAGACTATCCATGTCAAATTGAGAGGTGGTTTCTCAGAGGGAAGATATACATGCTGGTGGAGACAGGAATTGCACTTGAATCAGACAGGCCTGGGTACTAACTGAAGCTCTACTCTTATGGTAATTTGGCAGGTTACTTAACCCTTTGAGATTTACTTTTCTCCCATGAAAACTGGGGATAATGATACCTACCTTGTATAGACTGTATAAAGTTTGAATTTAACACATCAAGAGGCTGACACAGTACCTAGTATGTAGACATGCTTAGACATGCGCTGTGACTAACTCTTCACCTAGTCAGTAGGTCATCTGTGTACATAGAATGTTTACTGGTCCACTCCTCATGCAGTACTTAAACATAAGCTCTTCCTCTGTACTGACAAGGAAATAATACCAGAATCCATTATCCCTTGAATGAGAAAATGAGATATTCATCCCCTCTTGAAAGGACATTTCACAGACTACTATAGAAAAATTTCTGTCCAGTTACTGCCACACCTCAAGGATTCTGCTGTATGCTGCTGTGACCTTTTTCAAAACTTTGGCGGAAAATGCAGGGTACAGCATTCTAATCCAGCAAAGCAAGTCTTGGGTAATGAACAAGCTATATAAATCTTTTCGGATATTTGGTTCTGGCATGGTGGATTGAGCCAACACAGAAATTACAGAAATACAAATATAGAAATACCAGATAAAATATTCTAAGAAAAAAGCTTAAACACATAGCTGAGCTTGGCTGGAAGAAAGGCTATGTGAGGGAGCTCCGAAGAGGATTCTCCAACCCTGCAGGCCTGCAGGTTTACCAACACCTCGGCTGCAGCCTTGTAAGAGATCCTGAGCCAGAGACCCAGCTAAGGGGCACTTGAATTCCTGTCCCGCAGGAATTGTGAGAAAATAAAGTTTTGTTTTGCTTTAAGCTGCTAAGTTTGGGGTGATTTGTTACCCAACAATAGATAATAAAAGGGCAGTAATTACTTAAAATCACTACATAAAGCTTCTGAAATGTCTTTGAGAGCTGCAACTAGGAAAAAGCTAATCATTTCCAAGAATGGTTTGTTTCTTTCTTCTTAGAGACAGTGAAAATAACACACAGGTTGTTTTCCTTTTAGTTTTGGCCACTAGGAAGCTCAGAGCCAAATTAATGCCTCAATTGTATTAATTATGCAAGACCTTATGACCTGTTTATGTGTATTTTTACTCCTGGTCTTTTATTCTGATTTGTTTTGTTCATCATCTTGATTTGTTAGTTCATTTTTATATTTTTTAATATTACATGAATTATGTTAAGTCATCTCAAATTCAGCTTACAGAGAAGCAAGGCATTCGGAATTACTTTAAAAAAATAGTTATGTTCACACCTGTTGAACAGGAGGTGCCTGGAGGTTCTGTTGGGGAAGATCAGGTAATGCAACCTTGGCTCAGTAGGCTCAGTAATGGGCATGTGGCCAGGATTAATTTGGATTAGGTCAGAAAATATCAAGCGATCATGAAAAAAAAAAGAAAAAAAGGATAGCAATTGATCACCACTCCCACGGCACCCCGCCCGGCCCCGCCCTTTCCCTCCTGGAGCCCCGCCCTTCCTTTCCTCTGGCTCCTCCTCTCTCTTAGGCCCCGCTTGCCAGGCAAGCTGCGCCTCCTCTGTCTCCGCCTGCCGGCCGGCCTCCCTAGTAGTTGCGCGTTCCGCTCCTCCCTCCGCGCCAGCGCGCGCCTTACCCGCCTCGCCGGACTACCTCCTTTCTAGGCGGTTGGGCCGCGCGCCTGTGGGGGCGGGGCCAGGAGGAGGCTGTCGAGCCAATGGGGCGCGGCGGCGGTGGCGGCTGTGGCGGCGGCCGCGGAGGCGGTGGCGGTAGCGGCGGCGGCTGGGTCGGGCCCCGACGGGCGGCGGCTGCTGAGGTGGAGGCGGAGGGAGGCGGCGGCAGCGGCGAAGGAGGTGGCGGCGGCGGCGGCGGAGGAGGAGGGGGGAAGATGGCGGCGCCCGTCCTGCTGAGAGTGTCGGTGCCGCGGTGGGAGCGGGTGGCCCGGTATGCAGTGTGCGCCGCTGGGATCCTGCTCTCCATCTACGCCTACCACGTGGAGCGGGAGAAGGAGCGGGACCCCGAGCACCGGGCCCTCTGCGACCTGGGGCCCTGGGTGAAGTGCTCCGCCGCCCTTGCCTCCAGGTAGACTGCCTCGGGGGAGAGGGCCGGGAACGGCCGACCGGGGCGAGGGCGGAGGCTGGGAGAGGGGGACGCGCGGCGGGAGCTCGGGCCTGGGGGTCGGTGGGGCCCGGGCCGCGGAGGGACCTACGGCGCTGGAAGCTTGGTCGGTGGGGGTGGGGAGCGGTGGGAATCGGGGGCGGTGGCCGGGGGCTCCGACCCACCGGTACGCCAAGACCAGGCCGCCGGGGCGGAGGTGGCGGGGCCGCGAGACCGGCGAGGAGGGATGAGGTGGCACAGTGTAGCCGGGAGGCCGGAGCGGACAGGGGAGCAGTTGGGCAGGCTGGGGCCGCGCTCGGGAAAAGCGAGAGAGGTTCGTGGAGGGTGGGTCCCGGCCAGCTTGACAGATTTCCTGGTTCTCGCTCGGGGCGGCGGGTTAGGGGTGTTAGGACCCTGTCCCGGAGATCCGTGAGGTAGTAGCCTTCCCGTGGTTTTGGGTCGCTGCAGTCCAAGGCTGTGCGACCGGCATGGGCTCAGGAGGGTTGCATTTCCTTCTGACTTCCCGGTGCTAGGACAGGTGTTTCCGTGGTCAGGCCTCTTTGTATTCTGTAGCGCTAATGAGAATTTGCAGACTTCTTGAAACGGTGACATTTGCGGGCAAACACGAATTTGACCCTATTCTGGAAGAAGATGCCGACACTTAACATATCTGATTTCTTGGATTCCCTCTCGTATATTTCAGTGTGCCTGGGACGGGGAAATGGTTTGAGTTTGGGTCTAGTTTAAGGTTAATTTGAGTAAAATATGAGTAGGTCATGTGTAGTGATGTTTTGGGAATGGGGGTGACTTTCAAATCTTTGATTAGTATAATGGGATCGCTAGAGAATAAAAGTACACGCATTGCTAAACTGTAGGTATTGGTTTGTTTTGCTGAGACCAGGTTTTTAAAAACGTTGTAGTTGATTTATCTGTTAGATTTTATTTTCTGTAACAGATTTACCTAGGCAGATTACTTTAAAAAAGAGGAATTTACATCTTAAAAGTTTTTCTTTCTTAAATTTAGGAAGAATTCATTTTAAAAGTAGCAGAAGTGAAAGAAATATTTTATAGTTGATATGTTACACTTTTAATAGAGACATACTATGCCTAATATTTTGAATTTGTTAACTAGTCACAGTTGAACAGTTTCTTCCCCTCCTGTAACTTGCTAGGTAGACAGTATTGTATAAACTTACTAGTTTTATTTTGACCTACATATTGGTGATTACATGCACAATCTAGCATTGGATTTTTGTCTTATAGCTGTTTATACAATTCAACTATTTAATGGATGGCTTGAGTCTGATTTATAGTCCAATGTTCTTTTGGAAGTAGGTAGAATAAACATAATTAAAAGTTTTTATTTTGTTAAAGTGAAAAAGGCTTTAAATAAAAGCAGATTATTGAGACCTTAAGTAGTTCTTTTTATTTGACTTAAGTATTGATTGCCATTTAGCAGTAATATTCAAAAACATGACTGTTTTTAGGAAAAGAAAGTTTGAGCTGAGGTGTGAGTGAATAGAATTGAAGATAAAGGATGAGAAAAGTTAACCAATGAAGAAAAATCCTGAGGAAAGTCCTCTACCAGAATACAGCATTAATTCATGTGATTTGCTGAAACTCACTTCTCATTTCTCAATCCTTACGTGTCCTAATTCAAATAGAATGGAGATTGATGAGAGAATCTGAGAGAGAGAGAGAGAGAGAGAGAGAGAGAGAGAGAGAGAGAGAGAAAGAAAATGAGAATATGAGAGAGAGAATGAGAATGTGTGTAAAGTCCTCTAGTATTTTTGGAGGCATCGCTAAGGAAATAGTTCCCAGACTTTTGGATTTCAAAAGAAATATTCCCCCCCAAATAGGGACACTGTAATAGAGTTGTCAGTTTTTTGTCCTGCCAGTATTAACCAATAAAAACAGCAACAATAACCCATAGCTATTTGCTATTTACTGTCACCTTCATTTCATTGTAAAAAAGGATATTTAAACTCATTTTGAAACAACACAATCTCAGAGTAAAAGTCCTTTAAATGGAATAATTTGGCTCTATTTAAAAGTTTACTTTGTATTTTTTTGTCTTCATTTTTATATAAACTGGTAAAAACTGTGGCAAACCTGCGCTAGCCTGCCAGCCGACATTAAGTAACCCTGGTGGGCCCCTAGTTCAGCCACTTGTTATGCTGTGGTGTCAAGCTAGTCGGTTATCCTCTCGGAGCCTCAGTTGTTTCATATGTGAAATGGGAGTAGTATGAAAATGTACTTTACCAGATGAATGATAGGATTAACGGTGATACATGGTATCAGTACCTGTAGTCAGTTATAGCTGTTAGTCATCAATTAGAAGTATTTTTTTGTAGCGTCTGGTAATAAACACCTTTATGTACTATAAGTTCTTGTTTAAGGTATCGTCATTTATATATTTTAAATGTAAATTGTTTTAGTGTTCGTTGCTCAACCCATAGCAGAGTATAAAGACTTAAAGTGTATCTAAAACTATTTTAAAAGTGTGGCAAGAGAAACAAAATAATGTGCAGAACATTTAAAAAAAAAGATTTTATTATTTTAGAGGAGAAGGTAAGGAGAAAGAGAGGGAGAGAAACATCAGTGTGTGAGGGAAGTATTGATCGGTTGTACCCCAACCCGGAACAGCCCTGCAACCCAGGCATATGCCCTGACTGGGAATTGAACTGGCAACCTGTTGCTCTGTGGGACGATGTCCAACCAACTGAGCCACGCCAGTCAGTGCTGTGCAGAATATTCTTTAATAGGTATTTACTGTAAGTTACATTAGGCCCCTACTAAGAAAGGTTTCTGTGTAAAAATAGTACAAATGATCTTGAAAGATTAATAAACTTGACAATTCTATAGTTCTTAATGCTGTAAAAAGGGTGTTTGAAAACCATCAAGTCCTGAAAAAAATTACCTTTCTTCGCAAAATGTTGGGCTAATACCTCTCACCTGTCTTTAAAAAGAAATTAGTACCATGTATTTACTATCCCCTGCCACATTGAGATCATACATTTTTAGAATTTGTACAGTTGCCTGAGGTAACAAATACAGTGGCAGATTGGGGCTAGAAGCCTGGCTTCCAGAGTATTGTTTAGAGTCTCCCCTGCCTCCATTTTTTCAATAAAAATCTTGTGTACATACTAACATTCGTTGCTTCAAATTCAAAAGATACTAAAGCATATACATAAGCAGTCTCCTTTATACCCCTTCCCCCAAAACATGCAATTGTCTCTCTCCATAAGCAGCCATGAAACTTTCCGGAGCCCTTTTATGCATGCACAAGTGTAAATATGATCATATTATTCTCCCCATTTTATAAAAAAAATTATCATATATTCTGACCTGTACCTCATTTTTGCTAGCATTTCCATCACTACTATACTTTTAAGTGCTTATTACATTCATATTTAGTGAAATGTTAATAATTGCTAGTATACGAAAGACAATTCGGGCCCTGACTGGTGTGGCTCAGTGGATCGAGTGCCGCCCTAGGAACCAAAGAGGGTTGCTGGTTTGATTCCCAGCCAGGGCGCATGCCTGGGTTGCAGGCCAGGTCCCCAGCTGGGGATGTGCAAGAGGCAACCCTATATTGATGTTTCCCTCCCTCTCTTTCTCCCTCCCTTTCTCTAAAAATAAACAAAAAATTTTTAAAAAGGAAAATTTGTTCTAGTATTTTTTAAATAATTAAAAATGTTTAATTACAGTTGGTGTATAATATTATATTAATTTCAGGTGTACAATATAGTTACTAGACATTTATATAACTACAAAGCGATCATCCTGATAAGCCTAATACCCATCTGACACCATACATAGTTATTACAATATTATTGACTACATTCCCTATACTTTACATCCCCATGACTGGTTTTGTAGCTGGGAATTTGTACTTCTTAATCACTTTCCCTTTTGCACTCATCTCCTCAAGCCCCCTCCCCTCTGGCAACCATCAGTTTGTTCTCTGTATCTGTGAGTCTGTTTCTATTCTTGTTCATTAATTTTGTTTAGATTCCATATATAAGTGAAATCATATGGTATTTACCTTTCTCTCTCTGACTTATTTTGCTTAGCATAATCCCCTCTAGGCCCATCCATGTTGCAGATGGCAAGATTTCATTCTTTTTTTATGGGTGAATGATATTCCACTGTGTGTAGTATATACCACATCTTTATCCATTTGTTTCTCAATGGACGTTTAGGTTGCTACTACATTGTGGCTATTGTAAGTAATGCTGCAGTGAATGTAGGGGGTGCACACATCATTTTGCATTAGTGTATTGGATTCTTCAGATAAATATCCAGAAGTGGAATTTCTGGATCATGTGGTAGTTCTATTTTTAATTTTTTGAGGAACTTCCATACTGCTTTTCATAGGGGCTGTACCAGTTTACAGTCCTACCAACAGTACGAGAGGGCTTCCTTTTCTCCACATCCTCGCCAGCACTTGTGTTGATTTATTGATGATAGCTGTTGTGACAGGTGTGAGGTGATCTCTCATTGTGGTTTTAATCTGCATTTCCTGATGGTTAGTGTTGTTGAGCATCTTTTCACATGCCTATTGGCCATTTGTATGTTTTCTTTAGAGAAATGTCTAAGTCCTCTGCCCATTTTTAAATTGGATTTTTTTTTTTTTGGTATTATGTTGTATGAGTTGCTTATATTAACCCCCTGTATTATCTGATGCATCATTGGTGAACTTCTATTCAGTAGGTTGTCTTTTCATTTTGTTGATGGCTTCCTTTGCTGTTCATAAACTCTTTAGTTTGATATAGTCCCATTTGTTTTTCTTCTGTTTCCCATGCCTGAAGAGACAGAGTCACAAAAATATTACTAAGAGTGATGTCAAGAGTTTTCTAGTAGTTAGTTTTGATGAAGATACATTGGATAAATTAAATATAGATTCTTATGTTACCATTGTTTCTCGGTATGGAAACTTTTAGAAGATCTGTGAACCCAAAGAATGCAAGAGGAATAGATATCACAAAGGGGTAAATCTGGACTGCGAATTAGAGATAACTGTTAATACTTAAATAATGCTTACTGTGTTCTAAATGCTTTACATATATTATTTAAATTTCATAGTGGTCCTATGAGGAATTTTTTTTTTTTTTTAAGATTTTATTTATTTCCAGAGAGAGGGCAAGGGAGAGAAAAAGGGAGAGAAGCATGGATGTGTGAAACATCAGTCAGTTGCCTCTTATCTACCCCCAACTGGGGACCCGGCCTGCAACCCTGTGCCCTGATCAGGAATCAAACTGCTGAACTTTTGGTTTCTAGGATGATGTCCAGTCCACTGAGCTACACCAGTCAGGGCCTGTGAGGCACTTTTATCACTGTTTTACTGGTGAGAAAACTGAGTTACACAGAATATAAATGAAACTTGATTTAGATAACGTAGTAGCAGAGGCCTGATTCAAACCCAGGCATTCTGCCTCAAAAGTCCAAGCTTTTAACCACTGCTTTAAATTCTATTTAGATCTAATATTGATATAGTGATACCCATATTAGCCAAATGTTTTAAAATATGCAAACCGTGGTGCCAATTTTTTTTTACATCTATATGCCAACATACCTAGTTTGTATTGTAGCTTTTACATGCCCAGAGCAATTTTATGTATGTATGTATATATGTATGCATGTATGTATGTTTTTAAAACCAGAGTTTTTTTTTTCTTTTAAAAAATATTTTATTTCTTTTTAGAGAGGTGGGGAAAGGAGGGAGACAGGGAGAGAAACAGCCTTGCGTGAGCTTGCCTTTTGCATGCCCCCAACCAGGGACCTGGCCTGCAACCCAGGGATGTGCCCTGACTGGGAATTGAACCTGCGACCTTTCAGTTCCCAGGCCTGTGCTCAGTCCACTGAACCACACCAGCCAGCGCAGAGCAATTTTAAAGCAAGGACATTATTATGAAGGCATGGTGTTCAAGAAGTAAGTTCCTGGAATGTTTACCTTATAGGCCTAAAGCAATGAAGATACGGCATTTGTAACATCTAGTTAGAGAACAGATATGTAGTGGGGTGACTTATCAGGAGAACTTAAGAGAATAGCCAAGGGAAGAAAGATAAAGTGGATTTAGGCATATGGAGTGGGGGGAGGAAGGACAAATGAGTTAGTTTGAATTTATACTAGGGTAGGGTAGCCCTTTTTCTGAGAGGTGTTGAGTCATGAGGACCTACTACACAGAGACAGGAGAGTTGGGCCTGGGGTATGGTGCTGGCTAAATCACTATGCAGAAGTAGGAATTTAAGATGAGTTCATTTCCTTGATTCAGAAGAACTCGAGGGAACAGCATGAGGAAAAGCATGAGGCAAGCCAAAAATAGTGGCCATTTGAGGGAATATCAAGTGGTCGTATTTGAATGTAACCCAGACCCATTGGGGTTGGGAAAGGGCTGGAATATATAGCTTACCCAGCAAAATGCAGAATCAGGCATCCTTATAAGCCACGTATTCTTGCAAACACAGATAAGCACTGAGATGGGATTCTCTTCTATACAGTATTTGTTCTAGATTGCAGTAGATTTGTACTAGGTTATCAGTTTTTAAAATTTCTTTCCCAGAATCCTAGTTCTGTGTCAGTACAATAGGGATTTCATAAGCATTTGATTGACATTTTAACATTTTAAAATTTAAAACACTATAAACATTTATATAAGCTCAAATGCATATCATGCTAAATTTGAACACATTAGAGACTATGGATGGATTTGTACTGCTAGGCTATCTCAAAGAAGTAATGCTAGGTGAAAAAAAATAGCCACTCTTAAAAGTTAACACGATATGTGATTGCTTATGTAACATTAACAAAATTATAGTGACGGAGAACAGAGCAGATTATGGTCACCAGGAGTTAGGAATGGGGGAAAAGGTGGTATGGTAATGGAGGTGTAGTATGAGGGAAACTGGTGGGGAGGGAATAGTTCTGTACCTCAATTGTGGTTTCTCAGAGCTACAAATGTGATAAAATTTTGTAGAACCACACACATTCACACATACAAGTGCACGTAAAACTGGTGAAATCTGAGTAAACTCTGGATTGTACAGGGTCAGTTTTCTTGGTTGTGTTATTTTTGTACTAGACTTATGCAAGATGTTACCATTGGGGAAGGTTAGGTGAAGGGTGCTTGGGACTTTCCAGTGATTAATAATTATTTAAAAATAAAAAGTAAAGAGACAAAAAAATGACAGTGCATTTTGTTAACAAAAAAAGGCATTTCAAGGATGCTATTGTTGCTGTTGTCTGATACTGACCTTTTTAAAAACAACCGTTGTATTAGAGAAGTAAAATAGTGGAGGATCTATGACAAATGGAAATTAAAGTGGGGTATTCTTAACTCTACACTGTATTTTAAGAGTTTTATTTATTTTCTTCTGTACATTGTGCTTAGTTAAGATCACAGACTTTAGAGCACGAGTACTTGGGTTGAAATCTTGGCTCTATAACTTGACCTCTCTTGTATCAGTTTCCTCCATAATATGAGGAAAATAATAGTGTCTAGCCCTGACTGGTGTGGCTCAGTCGATTGGGTGTCATCTGGGTGTCATCCTGCAAATGGAAAGGTCGCTGGTTGGTTCCCATTCAGGGCACATGCCTGGGATGCAGGCCAAGCCTCTGGTTGGGGGTGTGCAAGGGTCAGCTGATTGATGTTCCTCTCACACATTGATATTTCTCTCCCTCTCTTTGCCCCTCTCTTCCCCTTTCTCTAAAAATATGTAAACAAATAAACCTTTTTTAAAAAGTTTAAAAAAAAATGTCTAACTCAGGATTTCTGTGAATATGAAGTGTACCATTGCACCAATGCCTGTAAATAATTTAGCACATGCTTGTCACAAGGAAGTGCTTGTGAAACTTATCTATTATTTTAAAAAGTGGTTGAGATTATACTGTATGTATTTTATATTTTTTCCTCATTTAACACATCACAACTGTTTTCTCATGTCATAATTCCACCACTGATATTAGAGAATGTCAGAATGTCCCGTATCCTTGCAACTAGTGGGCATTCTCATATTTTAGACATTTATTGATTTGATATATGGAAATATCATCTCATTGTTTTGTTTTGCATTTTTCTTCTAGGAATAAGCAAGGTTTAATGGTTTTCACATTTTTAACTGTTCGCATTTCTTCTCTTGAGTCTTGCCTGTATATATCTTAGAATTTTTTATACTGATATAGATAAATGCTTTATATAGTTAAAGGATATGAATATCTTATTATATTTGTTAATATTTTTGCCATTTTAGTTTTATTAATTTTTATAATATGTAGGTGTTTTTAAAATTTAAATAAATTTTTTTGTTATCTTTAAAATGATCTTTTGTTGATTATGCTATTACGTTTTTCCCAAGTTTTCCTCCTTTCCCCCCATCCCTCAGGCAATCCCCACACTCTTGTCCGTGGGTCATGCATGTATGTTCTTTGGCTACTGTATTCCCTATGCTGCACTTTATATCCATCTCCATAACTATTCCGTAACTACCAATTCGTATTTCTTAATCCCTTCAGCTTTTTCGCCTGTCCCTTCAATCCCCCTCCCTTTTGGCAACCATCAAAACGTTCTCAGTATCTATGATTCTGTTTCTGTTCTGCTTGTTTGCTTGTTTTGTTTTTTTAGATTCAATTGTTGATAGATATATATTTATTGCCATTTTATTCATTATTTTGATCATTTTCTGTTTCTTAAATAAACTCCGTTAACATTTCATATAATAGCAGTTTGCTGGTGAGGAACTCCTTTAGCTTTTTCTTCTCTGGGAAGCTCTGTCTGCCCTTCAATTCTAAATGATAGTTTTGCTGGGTAGAATAATCTTGGTTCTAGGTCCTTTTCATTACTTTGAATATTTCTTGCCAACCCGTTCTAGCCTGCAAAGTTTCTTTTGAGAGATCAGCTGATAGCCTTATGGGAGTGCCTCCGTAGGTAACCAGCTGCTTTTTTTCTTGATGCTTTTAAGATTCTTTCTTTGTTTTTAATCTTTGGCATTTTAATGATGTGTATTGGCATGGGCCTCTTTGGGTTCATCTTCTTTGGGGCTCTGTGCACTTTGCCAAGTTAGGGAAGTTTTCTTTCACTATTTTTTTGAATAGGTTTTCAATTTCTTGCTCTCATCTCCTTCCAGCACGCTCATGATGTGAATGTTGGTATGCTTGAAGTTGTCCCAGAGGTTCCTTACGCTGTCCTCATTTTTTTGGATTGTTTTTGTTTCTTGCTGTTCTGATGGGATCTTTCTTTCTTTCTTTCTTTCTTTCTTTCTTTCTTTCTTTCTTTCTTTCTTTCTTTCTTTCTTTCTTTCTTTCTTTCTTTCTTTTAGATTTTATTTATTTATTTTTAGTGAGAGGGGAAGGGAGGGAGAGAGGGAGAGAAACATCAATGTGTGGCTGCCCCTCACACGCCCCTGCACTGGGGACCCGGCCTGCAACCCAGGCATGTGCCCTGACTGGGAATTCAACTGGCAACTCCCTGCTTCACAGTCTGGTGCTCAATCCACTGAGCCACACTGGCCAGGTCTACTTTCTTATATTCCAAATTGCTGATTTGATTCTCAGCTTCATCCACTCTACTGTTGTTTCCCTGTAAATTTGTTCTTCATTTCAGCTAGTGTATCCTTCATATCTGACTATTTCTTTTTTATCGTTTTCATGTCCTTTTTTATGCTGTTGAAGTTTCTCTGTGAGTTCATCTGTTCTTCCCTTAAGTTCATTGAGCATCCTTATAACCAGTGTTTTGAATTCTGTATCTGATAGGTTGCTTGTCTCCATTTTGTTTAGTTCTTTTTCTGGAGTTTTGTTCTGTTCTTTCATTTCAGCTGTGTTTCATTGTCTTCTGGCTTTGTAGAGTGGCCAAATGTAGTAGGTGACCTGTGGTACCCTGTGGCACAGCCTCCCCTATCACCCAAGCTGAGTACTTGAGGTATGCCCACTGTCTCAGCAGTGTACACCCTCCTCTTGTAGTTGAGCCTTGATTGCTGTTGGCAGGTGAATAGGAGGGACTTACTCAGGCCAGTCAGCTTCAAGGACTGGCTGTGAGCACTGACCACTAACCTCCCACCACTGTAGAGTATCTGCTTTGCAGGGGCTCACTTGACAGAGCAGGATTTATTTTGTCAAGGGTCTGGTGCCCTCTGAGTCCACCCCTTGAGTGTATCACTTGTGGACATGATTGGGTTGTGGTTCTCCAACATGGTCTGTAGCTGTCCACTGGGTGTGCATGCTCTGTGGCTTCCTGCAAGGTGGATGCCAAGGTCAGCTACCACCTCTGTTCTGTCCAGGGCTACCTGGCATAAGCTGCAGAGCAGCCTGCAGATAGCTGCTACTCGTGCAGGGCTTGAAGTTGCCCAAGCAAGGCCAAGCTGTGAACCAAGGCAAGTTGCTGCTAGTTTTGGACCTGGAGCCACGTAGCAAGAGGTATCAGACATGCTGAGGCCAGATTCAGTTTGTTTGAGAGGATTTAGGAAAATCTGAAGCATGAGCCAAGACAAGCCATTCATATGGAAACAGCTTGGATGGGTCCAAAAGTTGGGTGGGGTTGAGCCTCAGGGAATCACCAGAGTGTGGCAAACAGTGTGAGTCAGGTTGATGGAGTCTCAGGTATGGTGCCTGCCTACCAGCTCTGTGTGAGAAGGGCTCAGAAAAGGAACAATGGCCTCTGCCAGCACTTCTGTCTGGGAGTAAGCTGTCCCCCAGCTCTTCTGTGATTCCAGATACTTCAAGCTCTTCCCTGTTTGCCTTTGGTTTCTTTCAAGCTGCTTCCCCATGCTGGAGCTCAGAGGAAGTGGGCCCTTTAAGAGGCACTGCCTGGTGGTCCAGCAGTTTCTGTCGCACTCAGGCTCATTCCCCACTGGTTTTTACAGTCAGAAGTTATTGGCACTTATCTTGATGGCAGTGGAGCTGTGGGCTATGGGTTGTGGGGCTAGGGCCCATTTTTCCAAGACATCCCTACCCATTTTTATCCACCACAGGTGGGTGCGGAACCAGCCCCTTCCACGTCTCTGCCCCTTCTACCAGTCTTGATGTGGTTTCTTTTTCAATTCTGAAGGTGTAGGACTTCCATTCAGCTTGATTTCTGGTGGTTCTGAATAATGGTTCTTCTGTGGTTTAGCTGTAATTTTGACGTGCTTGTGTGACAAGGTGAGCTGTGTTTACCTAGGCTGCCATCTTAGTTTTCCCTGTAGATGTTTTAAGTATATAAAAATTAATTATGTTTCTTTGTCATTTTTTTCTAGAGGTTTTAAGTTTATAAGGGCATTTCTCATTCTGATATGTGTATTTATAATTTCTTTTAGTTTTGAAAAAAAGTCTTAATCATCTAAAATGTAGTTTATTAGGTGTTAGATGAATCTGTAACCTAATTTTTGTACAGACGTGTGTTTAGTGAACATTTGTATTTCTTCTGGATATCACCTGTTTATACCTTCACCTTTTTCCCCTTCCGGGTTGTCTTTTTTCCCTTACAGGTTAGCAGGTTTTTAGATATCATAGTAACTAATCCTTTGTTATACATAATTTCTCCTAGTTTCTTCCATGTCTTTTAATTTTGTTTATGCTATCTTTACTCATATAGTTTAAACTTTATGTGACCCCATCATTGACTTCTTTGTAGCTTTCGGGTTTTTAAAAAATCTTGTTTTGCAAAATCTACCATTCCAAGTTTTTTTTTTTTTAATCTGCACCTGAACACACATTTTTTAATTGCTTTTAGAGAGAGAGGAGAGCAGGGAGAGAAGAGAGAAGCGGGGAGGGGAGAGAGAGGGAGAGATTGAGATTGGTTGCTTTCTCATAGATGCCCCGACTGGGGATCAAACCTGCAACCTGGATATTTGCCCTGACTGGGAATTGAACTCATGACCTTTCAGTTTATGGGATGATGCTCCATTAACTGAGTCCTACCAGTCAGGGCCCAAGTTTTTTTTGTTTTTTTTTTTAAGTCTTTTTTTTTGAAACCCTGGACTGCCAGCCAAGATGGAGGCGTAGGTAGATACACCTTGCCACCTCACACAGCCAAAAGAAAGACAACAAATTTAAAAACAAAAAAACAGCCAGAGCTGCCAGAAAATAGAACTGTGTGGAAGTCTAACAACCAAGAAGTTAAAGAAGAAACATTCATCCAAACGGGTAGAAGGGGTGAGATGGAGACGGGAAGCAGAGGTGGAGGTGACACAGCAAGGTGGCGGCTTGCGGACCCGGAGGGCGAGACAGCAGCTGGTGGTCCCACATTCTGTGTGAGGATAAACCAGGCAGAGCAATAGGGGAGTGAGACAGACCATGCAACCCAGGGTTCCAGTGTGGGAAAAGAAAGCCTCAAAACCTCTACCTGTAAAAACCTGTGAGGGTAGTGGGAGAAACTCCCAGCCTCACACTTGAGTATGTTGGAGGAGCCCTCAGGGTCCTAGAACATACACCAATGCACCCATCCAGGAACCAGCACCAAAAGGGCCCAATTTGGTTGTAGGGAGCGAGGGAAGTGACAGAAACCACCGAGAGCCCACTAGGCGGCATTGTTCCCTCTTGGACCCCTCCCCCACATACAGTGCTACAAAGCAGCACGTGGGTTGCCTCGCCCTGGCAAATACCTAAGGCTCTGCCCCTTACAACCTAACAGGCATATCAGAGACAAAAAAAAATATGACAGAAAGGAAGGAACAGATCAAAACTCCAAAAATAGAACTAAACCCATGAAGAGTTAACCAGGCCATCAGATGCAGAGTTAAAACACTGGTAATCTGGATGCTCACAGAAATGGTTGAGTATGGTTGCAAAATAGAGGAAAAAGTGAAGGCTATGCAAACTGAAATAAAGAAAAATGCACGGAACCAACAGTGAAGGGAAGAAAATCGGGACGCAAACCTACGATTTGGAGCAGAAGGAAGACATAAACATTCAATCAGAACAGAATGAAGGAACAAGAATTCAAAAAAATGAGGAGAGGCTGAGGGCCCTCTGGGACAACTGTAAACGTTCCAACATCCAAATCATAGGGGTACCAGAAGGAGAAGAGGAAGAGAAAGAAATTGAAAACTTACTTGAACAAATAATGAAGGAGAACTTCCCAATCTGGCAAAGGAAATAGACTTCCAGGAAGTCCAGGAAGCTCAGAGTCCCAAAGAAGTTGGACTCAAGGAAGCACACACCAAGGCACATCATACCCGAGATTAAAGATAAGGAGAGAATCTTAAAAGCAAGAGAGAAGGAGACAGTTGCCTTCAAAGGAGTTCCCATAAGACAATCAGGTGATTTCTCAGAAGAAACCTAACAGGCAAGAAGGGGCTGGAAAGAAGTATTCAAAGTCATGAAAGACAAGGACCTACATCCAAGATTACTCTATCCAGCAAAGCTATCATTTAGAATGGAAGGGCAGATAAAGTGCTTCCCAGATAACTGTAAAGTTAAAGGAGTTCATCATCACCAAGCCCTTTTATATGAATTGTTAAAGGGACTTATCTAAGAAAAACAAGAAGATTAAAACTGAATACAAACTCACAACTATCAACGGCTGCACCTAAAAACAAAAACAAACTAAGCAAATAACTGGAACAGGAACAGAATCCCAGAAATGGAGATCACATGGAGGGTTATCAGTAGGAGAGGGAGGGGGAGAATGGGGGATAAGGTACCGGGAATAAGAAGCATAATTGGTAGGTACAAAATAGACAGGGGGAGGATAAGAATAGTATAGGAAATGGAGAAACCAAAGAACTTATATGTACGACCCATGGACATGAACTAATTGGGGGAGCGGTGATGGGATGGGGGGGTGCAGGGTGGAGGGGAATAAAGGAGAGGAAAAAAAGAGGAAAAATGCTTTAAAAAAAAAGATTTTATTTATTTATTTTTAGAGAGGGGGAAGGGAGGGAGAAAGAGGGAGAGAAGCATCAGTGTGTGGTTGCCCCTCACGCACCCCCTACTGGGGACCTTGGCCCACATCCCACGCATGTACCTTGATGGGGAGTCGAACCGACGACCCTTTGGTTCACAGACGGGCGCTCAATCCACTGAACCACACCAACCAGGGCTTTTTTTTTTTTATCTCTTACATATTTTGTTTGAAATTTGTTTTCATATTTAGCTCTTTTAATTTGTGTAGAATTTACTTTATCATCTGGTGTGAGGTAGGGATCTTACCTTTTTCTAAATTGGTAGGTTTTCCTATTTCTATTTATTGACTTGTTCATAGTTGAAATGCCATAAGTATTTCCTTGTATAGCTAGAGCCTCTTTTTGGGTTCTCTCTTCTTTCCACTGGTAATATTTGTTTGTGTTCCCACACTGTTTCATTACCACAGTCCCCATCTCACCTGTGGCTTTTTACATTAAGTTTGATATATGATAGGGCACATATCCTCATTTTCAAAATTTTCCTGGCTATTTTCATGCATTTACTGTTTCAGGTGAATTTTAAAATTTATTTTAATGAGCTCTAAAAAAATCCCATGAGATTTTAATTAGAATTGTACTGACTTTATAGATGAATTTGGGAAGGAGTCAATCTTCACTCAGATCTTCCCATTAAGGAACAAAAATATAGTATCTTTTTATTTATTTTTGAGTTGCTGATCTGATACCATTTAATAAAGATGCCCGTTTTGGTTTTGTTTCATTATGTGATTTATGTAGTACTACAAATCTAGAAATTTTATGATGGTATTACCATTGGGGACTCAAGGAATATTAGAATTCTCTTCATTCAACAGCCGCTATTTTCAATTCTGTAGGGTCCCTGAGGGAGAGATTTGTATTAAATATTGGTACTGATAAGTGAAAAAACCCAAATTCTTTGCATTTTATTCTTAACTAGGACTTGGATACCAAACTCTTTAGATAAAAGGCTAGAATGAGCCCAGTTGTTCATGTGAAGATGCTGTTTTTAAAATCTAGTTAAGCTTAATTTGTTTCAAACTGAAACTATGAGATGGACCCCTTACACCTCCCCAGTTCTCAAACACAACTAGATTTTTACCTTGTGATGTGAGCGAAACCTGCTCTACTTCATTCCTATCAGTGCTCAGAGAGCCATGTAACCAGAGAGAACCCATTTGTCTTGGCTGACTGCTGATCTGGCCTTGGCCACCTGCCTCAGGCCTTTTCTGCCCAAGTAGGAGGTTTGGCCCTGGCTCTCACTTGGACATGAAGAAGCCCTCTCTTGAAGGCTTCTCATACCACTCAAGTCACAGGGAAGAAGCAGAAAAGTGAACCCACACTTTTGTACTGACCTTTTAATGGTGATCCTATCCTGTAGCACACAGGCCCAGTTAGTTCTCTCAAATCTGTCGTCTTCTGCCTGACTGAGAGTCAAGGAGAAAAAAAGAATGAGAGGGGCCCTGATTTCTTACTTCTTAAGATAACTAAAACTTTCACCCATTTTCAGAAGCATCCTCTCTTGGGTTATTGCTTGTCTCAAACCAACCATAGAGAGGTGGAGTAAAAACTGGCTTGCTGAGTATTGCATATAACCTATCTTCTTTCTTAACCATGCATCAACCTGTGGTGACTGAAGTATGAGATGTATTCTTCCCTCGCTATTTAATGGTTCATGATGTGCTCTTGGTTTTTATACTACCACTTGGTTCTTTCTCAGTTTTCTTTACTGGCTTATCCTCCTGTACTAGCCAGTGAAATGTTGATGTACCTGGGATCAGCCCTACATGTTTTGTCATTGTTCTTGCCCAGCAGTCACATCCATGTCCATGGCTTCACTTATGGATGAATCAAGAATTTATATTCAAGCCTGGATCTCTCTTTTTAGTCCTAGTTCTGCATATCTAACCGCCTGCTGGACATTTCTACTTGGATGTATCAAAGGTACTATGAAGTTAACATATGCAAAATGCTGTTTTCTATCTCAGTGAAAGGTATAAACACCCAAGGAATTGTGCAAGTCAGAAACCTGTGAGTTGTCCTTGGTTATTTCTCTCCCCTCCCCTTCCCCACCAAATTCAATCAGTCACCAGGTCCAATTGATTTTTTTAACCTTTTTTGTTCTGATTTATAACATACATACAGAAAAGTCATTGAACTTTGCATCTTTTTTTGATGTAATAATTATAAAGCATAACCCTTGTAACCAACATTCAGGTCATCAAATAGGTGATTTTTAGGGCTCCAGAAAGCCCTCCTTAAACTTCCTTCTCCTTTTCAAGAGTAATCTGTCTTGAATTTTATGATAATCACTTTCTTATTTTTCTACCTAAGGTTGCATCCAAATCTGATAGTGTTCGGTTTGCCACTTTTTCAACATTATATAAATGGGACCATATAGTCGGTATTATTTACTCTGGCTGCTTTCACTCAGCATTATTTTGTGAATTTTTTCCTCTGTTTTATGGAGCTGTAGTTGTCATTGCTAAATAATAGCCTGTTATATGAATATATCACAATTGAATTACTCTTTTTTGGGATGAACATTTAAATTGTTCTCACTGTGTAGCAGTTATCAATAATGCTGCCCTGAACATTTTTGTTTATCTTCAATTTTTGTTGCTAATGCCAGACCGTTTTCCAAAGTAGTTGGTTGCATTAGTTTAGGTTCTTGCCAACAATATATAAGAATTCCTGTTCATCTGCCTCTTTGCCAGGCCTTAGAATTGTCAATCTGTTAAATTTTATTGACCATTCTGATATATATTTAATGCATTTTTATGTATAATTGAGGTATATTTTCATTTCCTAAAAATACAAAAAATTTAAAATGTATGTGGGTTGTATTGTCAACAATAAAAATGTCCAGTTTATCTGATATTAAAAAAAATTATACGTTGAAGATTTTATTTACGTATACATGTACCCTCTATTCAGATGAAGACAGAACATTTCCATCACCCCAGAAAGTTCTCTCATGGTCCTTTCCAGTCAGAAGCTATTATTCTGACATACTATTTTGACTTCTACCACTGTAGATTTGTTTTGCCTGTTCTTGAACTTCATATAAATGGTCTCATAATAGCATGTGCTCTTTTGCATCTGGCTTCTTTTGCCCAGCATAATGGTTTTCTTTATTTGTTTGGTTTGTTTTTGCAGTTCATTTAAGTTGTTGGTTTATCAGTTATTCTTTTATTATTGCTTACATTGTATGATTATCATTTTCTTATTGATTATTTCTAGGTTTCGGCTATCATAAATTAAGCTGCTATAAACAGTCTCAGGAAAACTGTATATACTCACATCTCTTGGGTATATATTGAAGGAGGGGATTTTTGGGCCAGAGGGTAGGTGTTTACTTTTATTAGAAACTACCAAAAAATTTCCCAGAATGGATGGTTGTATTATTTAACACTCTTGTTTGGTTTTAATTTGCATTTCCCTGTTTACTAGTGAGGTTGAGCAGCCTTTCTTATATTTACTGGCCCTTGGATATCTTCTCTTTGAAAGGTTTATTAAGGTCTCCTTAAAGTCTTTTGTCCATTTTTCATCCTGGTGTTCTTTGTCTTACTCATTTGTATTACAGACATCCTCTTCCACTGTGGCTTGACTTTCTTGCCTTTTATTTTCTTAACGGTATCTTTTGATTAACAGAAATTCTTAATTTTGATGAAGATAAATGTGTCAGTCTTTTTCTTTATAATTAGAACATTTTGTATCCTGGTGATGGAAGATATACTTTGTATGGAATTTTTAATGGTGTGAGACAGGGGTCAATTTTTTTTTTCCTATTTGACTATTTAATTACTGTGGCACCACCACTTATTGAAAAGACTATTCTCCCCTTCTCCGTAGAGTCACTTTAGTGATATATCAGCCAATTGTGTATACACAGGGATTTATCTGGGTTCTCCTGGTTTATTCTTCTATTTTTCCATGTGCCAGTGTACCACGGTCACAAGTACTTTATTTCAGTGGTTACCCTGGGACCATGTCAGGTCCCTGAGACCCTTTTAGTGGGCCTTCAAAGTCAAAACTATTTTCATAGTAATAATAAAATATTATTTACCTTATTCACTCTCATTCTATCTCATGAGGGGGGAGAATGAGGGAAGAGGTACAGAGAATAAGAAGTATAAATGAGAGGCACAAAATAGATAGGGGGAGGTTAAGAGTAATATAGGAAATGGAGAAGCCAAAGAACTTATATGTATGACCCATGAACATGAACTAAGGGGTGGGGGAGATGCTGGTGGGAAGGGGGGTGCAGGGCAGAGGGGAATAAAGGGGAGAAAAAAAATAAAAGAAAAAAACATTTTTCTTAAACATTTACTTTTTAGGGAAAGGGGAAGGGAGGGAGACAGAGAGGAATAGAAACATTGATTGGTTGCCTCTCATATGCACCCCTGCTGGGGCTGAACGTACAACCCAGGAATAGAACCAGGGACCTTTTGCTATGTGGGACAGTGCCCAGTCACCTGAGCCACACTGGTCAGGGCTGTTTATTATATGTTTTTAAAAGAGCATTAAAATAAAAAGGTTATGACCCTGCCATTCAGAACTGGTTAATTACATGGTAAAAAGTTGAGAGTCTATATTATTCAACCCAACCAACATTAATTTAATGCCAGTTTGGGCATCAGAATAACTTGTGACAAAGTGCCATTTGAAGCCTATTTCACTACATGTTTCTCCTTTTTCAACTATGAAAAAGCCAAATGCAGGTTCATCAAGTCCCCAGCTTCTTGACCCTCAGTCTGCTCAGTAGTTTTACCCCTGGGTTCATTGTCTAACTTTGACCCCCTCTTTAAAATCTACCTGTTTACCCCGGGCACAGTCTGATTCTGTGCCAAGTGTATTGCTTCCTTTTTGCAGATTTCTCCTCTCTGACCTGGAAAAAGCAGAGGACGGGGAGGTTATTCTGCTAGCTATTAGGAGCTGCTTGAGATCATTATTTTGGTGCCTTGTGCAGTAATATCATTTCCCATGAACTGAAACTCATTGATTCCATTATGATTGTTGACTGGATGTGGGGACAGAGGAATGAGTTGAAATGGCTCTGAAGTTTATGGGATGACTTTGTGCCATTGACTAGAACAGAGGGAGGCAGGCAGGCTCTAGGTGGAAAATAATGTGAGTGGGTTTTGAAAATACTGATTTGAGATGCTGGCCTGTGAAACAACTGTGAGCTAGAAAGGTGGGTTTAGGACACTCTTATTATAAATTTAGTGTGTGTCTCTGTGTCTATACAGGCTGGATAGCTCAGTTGGTGAGAGCATTGTCCCAATACGCCAAGGCTGTGGGTCTGATCCTGGTCAGGGCAGGGCACATACAAGATGCAATGAATGAATGCATTGGAACAACAAATCAGTGTGTCTCTTTCCCCCCTTACTCTCTCTCTCTTTGAAATTAATTTTAATAAAATAGAGAAAATTATAAAGAAAAAATTTATAAAACAAGTAATCATTCTTAACATTTTAATTGAATTACCTTCTTGGGTTTTATTTTCTGGTTTCATACATATAAAACTACATATGTAAACTCACATTTTAAAATGTAGTGGAGGTTTTACACCTTGTATTCTGCTTTTTTCTTTGTGTTCTAGTCATGAATGAAGAAGTCCAAGGCCAGTTATGTATTGTGCTTCTGTTAAGAGTCAGCAGCAGCCCAGGCTGGTGTGGCTCAGTGGACTGAGTGCTGGCCTGCGAACCAAAGGGTTGCAGGTTTGATTCCCAATTAGGGCACATGCTTCGGTTGCGGGCCAGGTCCCCAGTAGGGGGTGTTTGAGAGGAAACCACACGTTGATGTCTCTTTCCCTCTCTTTCTCCCTCCCTTCCCCTGTCTAAAAATAAATAAAATCTTAAAAAAAAAAACAAAAAACCTTTAAAAAAAGAAAAAGAGTCAGCAGCAAAAGAGATCATAATAAAATTCTGGGGCTTGTTGAAATTACACACGGTGAGATCCTGCACAGATGGAGAAGAACATGTGGCAAGGACAGAACTTTGGAAACTTGCCTATATTTGAGGATTCAAGAATAAGAAATCATAATAAGAGAAGTAGAATTAAAATAGTGCCAAACTAAGAGTGGAGCAAATTCTAAGAAAAAAGAAGTAAGTTAGCATTATTACATATTTTTAAAAGGAAAGTTGGGTGAAGGTTAAGACAAGGACTTTAGATAGGAAATTGTGAAATCACTAATTGATTTACAAAATCTATTCTGTCCAACAAGGATGAAATAACAAGGACCAAATTTACCTGGCTACCTGAAACAACTAGAAAATTAGAATATATATAAAGTAACAGTTATCATACATTGAATAACAGGCAACCGAGGACTGTGGTACTGATTCTCCTTATTTATTGTCTGGAGGTAGTTTGCAGGCTGCAGAGCAGGGATGTGAAACCCAGATAGAGCCTAGTAGTCTCACTGAGTTGAGAAGACAGAGATGAAAGTTGGAGGGGCCAAGGCAGCTATAATTTATGGGGCAGAGTACCCGAGAGGAGGAAGTAGCACAGAGAACTCCAGAAATATGCAGAGGTGTCTCCTCGAGTTTGAGTACTGATCTGCATGTATATGAGAGGAAACCACCTGACATCAAAGAACCAACAACCCCACTGGGAAACAGTAGGCTGGAACTCACGAAGTGTTGGGCATAGTCTTTCTCACTACCTTGAACATACACAGGTCATCAAAAATGTATTGCCTTGGTGACAGGGCTAAATTAACCATAAATTAAAGGCTGCTCTGCACCTGCCTTAACAAAGTATGAAAGCAGACCATGGAGAATCCAGCTGATTTCAAGAAACTTAATTGTTTGCCAAAGCAAAGCCAAGTACTGTTTGAAGGAATACAGAGGTACCTTGATACTGGTTGTTAATTTGTTCTGGAACTCTAGAAAAAGTGCAGAAACCAAGGAGTACTGAATGATGAAACATTTTCTTCTGTGGGACAGCATAGTGATTCATACAAGTTCTAGCAAGCTCAACAAGTCCCGAGCAAGCACTGAGTGCTGAAACATCTTTTCTCGTCAGAATGGGATGAGTACAGGGTTTGATGAGTTCTGAAGCCGACGAGTACCGAGGTATGACTATACTTCAAAACCCAGCACCCAAAACATAACCGGGCATCCACTCAAAAATTACCAGGTATGTAAACAACCAGGGGATTATGACCTATAATCAGAAAATTCAATCAACAGAAATAGACTCAGAAATGAGAACTGATGGAATTAATGAACACGGACATTAAAGCAGCTACTATAAATGTGCTTTATGTGTCCAGGCAGGTAGAGGAAATGGTTAATGTATTGGAGTGAGGAGTGATTAACACTGGGGAGAGAAATGGAAGATATAAAAAAGACTTGGAACTTACAGAGGTGGAAATGGAATGAAAAAATACACCAGTGGGACTAACAGATGAGGCACAGCAGATCATTGAACTTGAAGATACTACAGTAGAAACTGTAAGATCAGACAGAGAGGAAAATGTGGGTGACTGTAACAGGGACAGTCAGTGATAAAAACAGGCTGACATGTATTGAAGCCCCAGAAAAGAGGGAGAGGGGAGGACGAAAAAGATTTTTAAAAGTTACGACTAGAAAGTTTCCTAATTTGATGAAAACTACAAACCCACAGATCAAGGAAGCCAAATCCCAAGGACAATAAATATAAAGAACACCACACCAAGGCACATCATAGTTGAATTGCTGATAACCATTGATAAAGAAAATTAGAAAGCAGACAGAAAAATAGAAAGCAGACAGAAAAAAAGACATACCGTGTACATACTAACAGAATGTCAGCAGATTTTCATCAGAAATTGAACAAATCAAAAGACAGGGAGACATTAAAATTTTTAAAAAATTTCTGAGGTACATTTGACACACAATATTATATTAGTATTGGGTATACAACATAGTGATTAGGCATTTATATGACTTATGAAGTGATCATCCTAATAAGTCTGGTACCTATCTGACACTTACAAGCTGTATCTTACATTCCGGTAACTGTTTTTATAACTGGCAATTTGCACATCTTAATCCCTTCCCCTTTGCACATTCCCCAGTGCCCCCTCCCCCCAGTCTGGCAACCATCAAAATGTACTCTGTATCCATGAGTTTGTTCCTGTTTTGTGTGTTCATTTATTTTGTTTTTTAGATTTCATATATAAATGAAATCACATGGAATTTGTCTTTCTCTGACTTACTTTACTTAGCATAATACCCTCTGGACCCATGTTGCCGCAGATGGCAGGATTTCGTTCTTTTTTTATGGTTGGAGTAATATTCCATTGTATATATCCACATCTTCTTTATCTGTTTGTCTCTCAGTGGACACTTAGGTTGCTTTCATATCTTGGCCATTGTAAATAATGTTGCAATGAATATAGGGATGCATATGTATTTTTGAGTTAGTGTTTTGAGTTTCTTCGGATAAATACCCAGAGGTGGAATTGTTGGGTTCCTCATTGTCTCTCTGAGTTTAGGTCTGTGTTTTAAAGTCTGTTTTATTTGATATAAGTATAACTACCCTAGCCACCCCCCTTTCATGAAAGATCTTTTTTCATCCTTTTACTTTCAGTCTGTGTGACTGTCTGTTTTTTTTTCCTTAAGATTTTATTTATTTTTAGAGAGAGAGAAAGGGAAGGAGAAAGAGAGGGAGAGAAACATTGATCGGTTGCCTCTTGCACGTCCCCAACCAGGGACCTGGCCCACAACCCAGGCATGTGCCCGGACCAGGAATCAAACCAGTGAAACCGAAGGCGGTTTGCAGGCCAGCACTCAATCCACTGAGCCACACTAGCCAGGGCTCAGTCTGTATGACTGTCTTTTACCTGAAATGGATCTCTTGTAGGCAGCGTGTCTATGGGACTTGTTTTCTTACTCATTCAGCCACCCTATGTCTTTTGATTGGAGCATTTAATCAGTTTACATTTAGTGACTGTTGATAGGTATCTAATTATTGCCATTTTATTTATACTTTTATCTTTTTTTCTTCTTAAAGAAGTTCCTTTAGCATTTCTTGTAATACTGGTTTAATGGTGATGAACTCCTTTAGCTTTTTCTTGTCTGGGAAGCTTTTTATCTGTCCTTCAATTCTAAATGATAGGCTTGTTGGGTAATCTTAGTAATAGGTCATTGCTTTGATCACTTTGAATGCTTCGTGACAATACCTTCTGGCCTGTAGTTTCTGTTGAGAAATCAACGGACAGTCTTATGGGAACTCCATTATAAGGAACTTAACTGCTTTTCTCTTGCTGCTTTTAAGATTCATTGTCTTTTACGTTTGGCATTTTAATTATGATGTGTCTTGGTGTGGGCCTCTTTGAGTTCATCTTGTTTGGGACTCTCTGCACTTCTGGGATTGTATGTATATTTCCTTCTCCAGGTTAGGGAAATTTTCCATCATTTTTAAAAAATAGGCTTTCATTTTCTAGCTTTCTTTCTTCTCCTTGTTGTATCCTTATGATGCAAATGTTAGTATGCTTGATGTTGTCCCAGAGGTCCCTTAAATTATCCTCACGTTTTAAAGTTTTTTTTTCTTTTTGCTCTTCTGGTTGGGTGTTTTCTGCCTTGTATTCCAAATGCTGGTTAGATCCTCTGCTTTATCTTATTTCCTATTGATTCCCTATAATGTATTCTTCATTTCAGTTATTGCATTCTTGATTTCTGATTGGTTCTTTTTTGTTTATCTCCTTTTTTGTTTGTTTGTTTGTTTGTTTTGTTTGTTTCTATCTCTTTGTTAAAATTCTCATTGGGTTGATCTGCTCTTCCCCTAAGTTCATTGAGCATTCTTTTAGCTAGTGTTTTCAGCTCTGTAGCTGGTAGATTGCTTGTATCCATTTTGTTTAGTTCTTTTTTCTGAAATTTTGTTCTGTTCCTTTTTGGGACATTTTTCTTTGTTTCCTCATTTTAGGTGCCTCCCTGTGTTTGTTTCTTTATATGAGGTAGAGCCACTGTGTCTCCCAGTCTTGCTAGAGTGGCCTTATATAATAAGGTGCCCTGTGGGACCCAGTGGCTCAGTCATCCTGGTCACCTGAGCCAGGTCCTCCAGGTGTGTCCCTTGTGTGGGCTGTGTGTGTCCCCCTGTTCCAGTTGAGCCTTGATTGCTGTTGGGGCATCAAGAGGAGGGAATGACCCCCTAGGTCAATTGGCTGTGATTACAACAGAGAAGCTATTGTGCAGGGACACACCCCAGAAACAGGATTTGCTTCAGCAGGCCCCTCTGGTGCCTGCTGAGTCTGCTTTGGGTGTGTCATTTGTGGAGGTGGTTGGGTGGTGTTTGGTGTGGTCTGAAGTTGGCCACTGGGTGTGTTGGTTCTGGATTCTCTTGAGAGGGGCTCTGGAGCAGGCCAAGGTCAGTCTCTGCCTGTGCCTTGCACGGAGCCACCTGGTATGAGCCTCAAAGTGATTTTCAGATGATTGCCTCCTGTGCTGGGCTTGGGTGTGCCTGGTAAAGGCTAAGCTGTGAACCGAGGCTGGCTGCCACTCAGGTTGTACTTGAGGCTGCTTTTCAAGAGGCATGGGTGCACTGAGGCCAGGCAGTGTTTATTTGGGGTTTGTGAACCTTTGAGAGATTTTAGGAAAGTCTGCAGCATGAGCCTAGACAGGCCATTTGTATGGAAAAGCCACTGGAAGCAGCTTGGGTAGACCTACAAGTTGGTTGGGAGAAGACCTTGGAATCACCAGAACCAGGGTGTTGGCCAGCTTGATGGAGACCCAGACCTGGTACCTGCCTGAGCCTGCAGACTGGGTCAGGGGAGGAGTAATGGCTTCTGCCAGTACTTCTGTCTGAGAGAAAGCTGCCCCTCCAACCCTCTCCCTGATGCCAGACAATTCATTTCCTACCTGTGTATCCCTGGTGTTTTTCCAGTTGCTGCCCCAGAGCTGGAACTCAGAACAAGTGAGTCCATTAGCGAGCGAGTCCATATGCTGGTCCTTTAAGAGGAATGCCTGGGACCCTAGAAGCCCTTCATCTCACTCAGCCACAATCTTCGCCTGGTTTTCACAGCCAGAAGTTATGGGGATTTCTCTTCTGGGCCTGGAGTCCTGGCCTGGGGAGGCTGGTATTGGACTGGGACCTCTCCCTCCTCAGTGGGGCCTCTGCAGCCAATATATCCCTCCCAGTTTTTAGCTGCCACATGTGGTTTTAGGTCCAGCCCATTCCATGTCTCTACCCCTCCAGCTAGCACCGATTACTGTCTTGAAAGAGTGAGTTAGATTTGCTCTCATGTTCCAGAATGACCCACAGTAGACCTCCTGGAGTTCTGTTTTGATTAGCAATATATGCTATTGTGAATACTACTGGTTTTGTTTTGTTTTCTTTTTAGCCATGGAAGAAAGGTCTAATATTTCATTAATATTAGCTAGGCTAACAATATACAAACCTCTGAGCTAGGTGTTTAGTTATTTTTCAAGTTTAAATTTAGTTGAACTTCAGGGAGCCTAAGATTATAATTAGAATATTTTGATATTTCCAAAGATAATTTTTTGTTCAGTTTGTTAATCTAAGCAAGGTAGGTTTTGTTTTTAAGAGAATCTCCCTTTGTCAATTTTTTTTCCCTGCCAGAGACAACAGTGTCAATGAATGGAGCACTGGATTAAATACGAAAATGTCCTGTGGTCCAGGCTTTCATTGATTACTATGATAACTAGTAAGAAGCCTGTATCAGACCTAGTAACTCCTGATATATGGAGGCCATGACTACTCTTCATGTGAATATCAATAACTGGTTGAGATATTTTCCTGTAACCTTCAGATTTCCAAATCTCACAAATTTGTTTACTTCAAGATTATTCAGGATTTATGTATTTACTCTGTTGACATAAACTCAAGGTACAGGTAGCTACTTATGGCTAGCCCAGTGTTTCTCAAAATGAGTTAAAGGATGAGGTTTTAAAATTTCCCCTCCGATTATTCACTGATGTGTTTGCAAAATAAATTATTAAAAAAATAAATGGAGACAACAGACATGTTTAATACAAGCTGAAGTAATTTATTCATCTGACAAAATTGCATTTTAATAATATAATCAGAAAAATAACAGTATATACGAAAAATTCTAAAAACTGTGTTCAGCCCATTACTACTGCAAATTTCTCCATTAAACCTTCAATTTTGTTTTTTGTTTTTTAAGCAATATAACTAAATAAAGTTATAAAATAGCAATCAGGTATTTTAAAACCTGACATATAGTACTTTGAACAAACACTGTTTTATGGTTACAATTGAGCTTGCCTCTTGCTTGTTAACCTATCTGTGTTGGATTGAAGACAGCACTACTTTCAGGTGATAACATATAAACTGCTGCCTTGCTTTGATTTAATAATTAAAAATTAAATTTATTGGGATAATATTGGTTAATGGGATCATAAGTTTTAGGTGTACATTTCTATGATACGAGATCTGTATATTACACTGTGTGCCCACCACCTAAAGTTATACCATCTTCTGCTGTCATATGTTAGGTCCCCTCTTCCCTACTCCACTCCCTTTACTCTGGTAACCAGCATACTGATGTCTGTGTCCATGAGTTTCAGTTTTATATCCCACATATGAGTGGAATCATATGGTTCTTAGCTTTCTCCAACTGACTTATTTTGCTTAGCATAATACTCTCAACTTCCATCCATGTTGTTGCAAGTGGCAGTATTTTATCTTTTCTTATAGCTGAGTAGTATTCTATTGTATATATGTACCACATCCTCTGTTGAAGGACACTTTGGTTTTCTCCATGTCTTGGCCACTGTGAATAATGCTGCAATGAACATAGTCGTGCATATCTTTGTGAATACATGTTTCCCCCACCAGGAGAGGGATTGCTGGGTCATACGGTAACTCTTTTTAATTGCATCATTTGGTGTTGAGTTTTATGAGGTTTTTTAAAAATTTTCACCTGAGGATATGTTTATTGATTTTTAGGGTGGGAGGGAGGAATGGAGGAAGGGACACTGATATGAGAGAAACATCGATTGTTTTCCTCCTGTACATGCTCCAACCAGGGATTGAACTTGGCAACCTAGGTGTGTGCCCTGACCAGGAATCGAAGAAGAAACCTTTTGGTGTACAGGATGATGCTCCAACCAGCTGAGCCTCACGGCCAGGGCTACAAATTCTTTATATATTTTGGATATTAACCCTTAAAGAAAACATAGGTACTAAACTTATGGATCTTGGTTGTAGAGAACATTTTGTGAATTTGACCCCAAGGGCAAGGGAAGTAATGGCAAACATAAATGAATGATAGTATTAAATAGAGAAACCATTGTTACTGAGTTATGTTGGGTTGGAAAAAGAAGTCTTAAAAAGCATTTCATCAAGTTCAGGATATTCATTTAGAATTTTATCCCAAAACAAGTTAAGAGTCTTGAGTGTAACCTTTATCTTTCATCAGTAGCCAATTCCGACAGTTTCTGCTGTGAATAAATTATCTTTAAATGAAAGAAATGGATTCAGTTCTATTACGTTTCCTATCTGTGGATCTCCTTTGGTTAGAAAATAAAATTTCAAAATGTTTTGTTACATCTATAACATGGCAGTAGTACTGTGTAGAAACTGTTCTGAGCTTCTGACTTTTGTTTTTCCTGTTAATCTTACCTGCTATTGAAAAGCGTCTTGCATTTGTTCCTTACAAGGAAGTCTTTAAAATTTTTTTTTATTTTTCAATTTCAGTTTACTTTCATTATTATTTGGTATTAGTTTTGGGTGTACAGGATAGTGGTTAGACAATCATGTACTTTACAAAGTATTCTCCCCAGTATTTGCACTATCCACTGGTACCATACATAGTTATTACAGTATTATTGACCGTGTTCTCTATGCTGCACTTTACATCCCCTTGACTATTTTGTAATTACCAATTTGTAATAATGAAATCTTAAGATTATTAAAAGTACAGAAGATACTACAAACTGGTTATTTAATTCACATCTTTTACAAGTTGGAACCAAACTTGTTTATCTTGCAGAAACACTAGAATTGTTTTGTAATTCCAGCTTCCTCTCAGTAACCAATGTTTTTAACATTGATAATATTTTAACATTAATTCATCAGCAGTCATTTATAAGTTACCTCTTTATAAAGAGATTATCTATAATTTAATGCTTTAGTATTTACATTGAATGGTTTTTTTTTTACTCTAAACATGCTGGTTAGTTCAACTGACTTTTTTGTATCAAGATTTTGTCATTGAAAGAAGCAGTGTGTTGATTTGCTTTCTGGTACTCCTTAACCTGGGGAATTATACCAGAATGTTTTCTTGTCATTGCAGGTGTGCCATCAGAACGTTCTTCTCTACAAAACTATAGACCACTTTTGTTGACAGTATAATTCTTCATAGTTTTACCCAGTTCAAAGCTAATAGCGTTTGTTGGCTATAAAACTGAGAACAAGGATTCTTCCTTCATATCACCATCATGTTCAAATAGCACATGAACAGTATCTGTGCACTTGCCAAGATGCAATGAAAAATACTTTACATGTATTGTTTTGTAAATTGGTTTCCCATATCAGTAGTTTCTCAATGTGGCGAGCTTTGCTATCATTGGAAAGTGCAGATTTAGCTAGTATTTGCAACAAACAGCTTTGTTGTAATTGTTTACTTGTTTCTTTCTTTTTTCTTGTGAATTTTTTTTTTTATTGGGATATAAGGGGTGGGTCAGGAAATGTCGCTGCAGGTAGTTATACCCCACCAGGTTACTGTCCAGTCTAATCATCCTGGGATAGCTTTTGGAGCTTTTTTCTTTTTCTTTCTTAGAACTGCTGCTCTTGCTGCCAGCGGCTTCTTCAGGTCCACTGCCGAGTGGCTTCTCTTTGGAAGAGAATTTCCTTTTTGGCGGGGACACTCCTGTTCCTGACCCTTCAGGAATGCTAATTGGTTTCTCTTTGGAGAAAGACATCTTCCTCCTGGGAAGACCTCCACTGCAAGCGATCCTCTCAAGATCACTGCTAACCAGCTAGCTCCTCCTTGGAAAAAGAGTACTTTTTCTTGGGTTTGGATAAAGAGATAGGTGGGTCTTCCATTCTGTTTTTCTGAGGAAGCTCCTGGAGCTTTTTCTTTTTCTTCTTTTTTGGGTCTTTCCCTTGTCTCCCCCAGTTGAGGACTCCTGAGAGGCAGCCAAGGACAGAACACACTTGCCCAGGGAACCTGTGTGTAGTACAGCCAGCTCTCTGGGCTCTTGAGCAAGTTCTCTCAGCACCTGTCTCCTTTTCTATTGCTGTTTTCTGAAGGCACCAGGGCAATTGCTGCTAGTCGTTTTTTTTCCTTCTTCTGATATTTCTCCAGCTTCCTAGTAATCTGAGCAGCCACTTCCTCTGAACCATTGCCTCCTTCATGGCCTCCATATTCTTTCGTGGACTCTCCAGTCTCATAGAAGGATAACTGCTCGTCCACTTGTTCTCAAAGCTTCTCCTCAAATACACTTGCGAGCACCTCAGAGAAGCAATCAATTCATGAGGCAATACTGCATTTATTTGCCAGATATCCAGAGATGTGGTCTTTTTTCTTGGTGGCTGCTCAGCCAGTGAAGGTGGGGTGGAAAATTAGTCCATATTTTGGTGTGTTAACCCTTGTCTTCAGGGCTCTGGAAACTTGGTCCCTTTCCTGGGCCCAGGGAATCACTCAAACACTTGGACTGACCATCTCCCCCATAGTAGAGGCCTGTATAGGTCAGGACTCATGTACTTGTTTCTTAAGAGTTGTATTTAGTGTTTTCATCTTAGCAATCCAAAGTGCAAGGTAGGAAGCCTGTAAGACAAACATTTATGGATGAAATACTGAATATCTGCTTCTGTTGACTTTTTAAACTAAGTGCTCTTTCAAAGAATTCTTTTGATTTTGAGCTTATTTTTATGTATATTTTGTATATATATACTTCTTAAATTTTGATGGTTTTACTGCTCCATGTATCTTTGCATTTAACACACTGAGGTTAGCACTTCACCGTCAATTATGGCTGTAAAACTGGGCTCAGTATATAAGGCATTATACGCCTTAGTGAAGAAGGCCTCGTTTAGTCTTTATCTGTTCAGAATCACTTTCTTCACCTTCATTAGGTTTTCTGCCACTAGTGCATTCAGCAAAAGTGTGTCTTTTCCACTAAACTGAAAAATCTACTGAAGCTTGTTGGTCCATATGCTTAATAGGTTAAAATAACATGAATTTTGTTTTCTAATGTACTAATGGTGTTAAATTGTAAATTAAAAAAACAGACGTAAGATGTGAATAATCTGTACCTTTTCTAAGATTTTTATATACCTTTATGTAGTTGACAGAAGAACCTTAAATATATCACATGTAACCTGATTCTACTATGTCTGACTAATACACATCATGCTATATGCAACTTGCCATGTGACTTTGAAGACAATTGGATCTATCTATATTCTAATGAACAAGACAGATCCACTAATTATACACTTTGTTGTCACAGCAATGTCAAACTTCTATAAAAGCTTCTAAGTGCTTATTTTTGGTTTCTGAACTGATCTCGTCATGAATACGTAACAAATAGTTTATAGACGGTCATGGGTTTGTGATCCATGCTTTGAATGGCAGTGGACTATATCACCCCTAGTGGATTTTATCGCCCCCAATAAAATCATAGGCTTTATGGGCACTAATATTTGTCCATTGGAAATAACCAGTTTTACTGCATTTTTTAAAAGGATTTATTTGATACCTATTATGTGACACAACAGAGCACATTATGCACTATCGATATATATATATATAGTTCTATAATAATACGGTAAAAGAATGCCTCATTATAGAGGTCTAGGCTAGTGAGTAGGATTGGGGAGAGGTGTTGAGCAGTACCATGGAGAGCCCTCCTTTCACCAGGCCCCCAGCTTGAGGTGCCGTCCTTACCAAGGCGGGACACCTGGCTTCTGACTTTGTCTTCTCGCCCCCACTAGGTGGTGGAGGTGATGGGCCAGGAGGGCCGGAGCCAGGCTAGGTTGACCCTTGGACCTGGCTGAGCTTCCAGGGACCTCCTGGCAGGTTGGGAATCAGGCCAGGACTTGGCCCTAGGGTGGAGACGGGGTGGGGGGGTTCCTCTGTTGCCCACCCCATCGAATGAGTTCTGTGGAGGGATGGCCTACTGTGCATCTCAGGCTAGAGTAGGGCTGGTGCCCCAAGGAGGCCTGGAGAATCCCCAGCCTGAGGTCAAGGTGGGAGCCGGGGTGGAGAGAAACTCTGAGGGGGCTTCCCCCGAGCCCTGTGCTGTGCTGTGCTGTGCTGCCTGGGGTCATGAAGGTGGACAGAGAAGCTGGAGCCAGCCCCGGAGGAGGAGGCGAGTGAGGACGCGAAAGCTCTGCAGAAAGAACTCGAGCAACTTGCTAAGCTGAAGCAGAAGAGGATCACTCTGGGGTATACCCAGGCTGACGTGGGGCTCACGCTGGGCATTTTCTTTGAGAAGGTGTTTAGCCAAACAGGCATGTGCTGTTTTGAGGCTCTGTAGCTCAGTTTGAAGAACATATGAAAGCTGGGACCCCTGCTGCAGAAGTGAGTGGAGAAAACCTACAGCAATGAGAATCTACAGGAAATATGCCAAGCAGAGACCTTTGTGTAGGCCCTAGAAGAGAAAGCAGACAAGCATCGAGAACCGAGTGAGGGACAACCTGGGGAACATGTTCCTGCAGTGCCCGAAGCCCACTCTGCAACAGAACAGCCACATCGCCCAGCAGCTCGGGCTGGAGAAGGATGTGGTCCCAGTGTGGTTCTACAACTGTTGCCAGAAGGGCAAACAATCAAGCAGTGACTATTCTCAACAAGAGGATTTTGAGGTTCTAGGCTTCCTTCCTCAGGGGACCATATACTCTCCTGTGGTACCAGGGCCCCATTTTTGTACCCCCGGCTATGTAGGCCCTCACTTTACTACGCTGTATTCCTCAGTCCCTTTCCCTGAGGGTGAACACTTACTTTCCCTCTGTGTCTGTCACCACTCTGGGCTCTCCCATGCATTCAAACTGAGGTCCTGCCTTCCCAGTACAGGGGAGAGTGAGGGAAAGAACCCTGAGAATTGTTCCAGGGCTTTGGTAAGTTCTTTCTTCACTATGGAATTGGGAACACAAAGGGTGTAGGGGCTGTTTGGAGGAAAGGTGCAGCTCAGTGATGCCCTTGATTTTGAGATTATCACTTATCACTTTGATCCTAAACAGAGAAGCCTGGGACACAGTAAATGGATTAAAAAGAAAAAAACAATGTTTTATTAGAAACAATAAGAAATATAACATATTTAGTCATTACTGCACTTTAATTTTCAAATATTTGACAATGCATTCAAGAAAGAATCTTTAAGTATCTACTGTTTTAACTGAAATTTCAGACATTTAAAGTAGACATGAACAGTTCTTAAATGTTTGAGGTGTGAATTTACAAATGTAATTTGTTACTGATGCCAGCGGAGATGGAGAGTAGTATTGTTTCTTCTCCAAGAAGTCATTAAAGACCACATACTGGGAGGATCCAAGATAGCGGCAGAGTAGGTAGAAGCTACACTAACCTCCCCTCACTATCAAACTGAAATTACAACTAAATTATAGAAAAATCATCCTGAATAACCAACTGAAGACTAGCTGGAGAGAAGCCTTATAACCAAGGACTCAAAGAAGAAACCATATTGAGACTGGTAGAAAGTGCAGAGGTGTGAGAGGCCTGGCTGGGCTCCCACGGGTGGCAGCTGAAGTTCCAGAGGCATAGCTCAGCTGCAGGCATTCCCTCCTGTGAAGTGTGAAGTCTAAACCCCAAGGTGGGCTTCCTAGCCTACAGCACCAGAACCATGAAGGGCACCCACATAACACCAGTTGCGAAAAGCAGCAGGGTTTCTGTCTGCCAGGGAGAGAAGGCTAGAGATACAGCCACCCTCTTAAAGGGCCAATGCACAAAATTTTGTTGGCAGCCACATACCCCGGGCTCCAGTGGAGGAAGGGCAGAGTAGACTACAGCTATGTGAGGAGAGTCTGGGGTTGGTAGCTTTGGGGAGAGAGCTGAATGGTCAGCTGCTAGTGCTCAGCCATCCACCCATACTGCAGAAACCTTCTTTCTCAGGCAGACCACTCCTGTCCATTTAGCACCAGTGTAGGGAGAAGCAGTAGGCCCACCCACAGGAATCCCTCTTCCCCACACCATGCAGCACTCAGCTTAAGCCCTGCTGAAGAGTACAACCAGAGACCCTTTCAGTGCCTTAAGTCTCATGGGCAGCCTGCAGGTGGAAGTGGATCTCTGGGTGCTTTGAGGCTTTTCCTGACCTGTCCACAGGACCAGGGCTGGTAGAAGCCAGCCTTGGCGTGCAGCTTGGTTCTTTCCACATGCACCCAGGCCTAGCAGAGGGAGCTACAAGCTGTGAATCACTGATAGCTCCAAACAGGTTGCCCAGGGCTAGTTGCAGGCAGTGTCTGACGTAGAGCTGCACGAGAGTCTTTGCAGATCTACCTAATAATAGGAACAAACACAAAGAGGCAGCCAAAATGGGAAGATGAAGAAATAGGCCCCAAATGAAAGAATAAGAGAATCCTCCAGAAGAAGAACTAAATGAAATGGAGACCAGCAGTTATCAGATGTAGAGTTCAAAGTAATGATTATTAGGATGCTCAGCATCACGGAAAAGGACATAGAAACATAAAAAAGGATAGAAATGAAGAATGCAATACTTGAAGTAAATAATACACTAGAAAGAATAAACAATAGGTTAGATGAAGCAGAGGATCGAATCAGAGATTTGGAAGACAAGGTAGGAAAAACACCCAAGCAGAGCAGCAAAAAGAAAAAAAAACAAAAAAAATGAGGATAGTTTAAGGGAATTTTGGAACAACATGAAGTATAACAACATCGCATCGCAGGTACTATAGGAGAAGAGAGAGCAAGGAATTGAGAACTTATTTGAAGAAATAATGACTGAAAACTTTCATGACTTGGTGAAGGAAAAAGACACAAGTCCAGGAAGCACAGAGAGTCCCAAATAAGATGGATCTAAAGAGAGCCACACCAAGACACATCATAATTAAATGGCAAAGCTTAAAGACAAAGAAAAAATCTTAAACGCAGCAAGAGAAAAGCAGTTACCTGCAAGAGAGCTCCTATAAGACTGTCATCTGATTTCTCGAACATTTCAGGCTGGAAGGGATTGGCGTGAAGTATTCAAAGTGATGAAAAGCAAGGACCTACAATCAAGGCTATGTAACCCAGCAAGGCTATAATTTAAAATTGAAGGAGAAATAAAGAGCTTCCCAGACAAGCTAAAAGGATTTGTTATTCCAAACCTATATTAAAGGGCTTGATTTAAGAAGAAAAAGGAAAAGGAAAAAAAACAAGCCCCAAAGAAACATAGTTTAAAAAATAAAATGACAATAAATACATATCTCTCAGTAATCACTGTAAATGTAAATGGCTTAAATGCTCTAAACCCCTCTGTTTAAAAAAAAATAAAATCTTTAAAAAAATAAAGTTTTTGCATAACAAAGGAAACCATTAACACAATGAAAAGGTAGCCCACTGAATGGGTGAACATATTTGTCAGTACATCTGATAAGGGATTAATATCCAAAATTCATAAAGAACTTTAAGAACTTAACACCAAAAAACCCCAAACAGTCCAATTAAAAATGGGAAAAGGACCTGAATAGACACTTTTCCAAAGAGGACATACAGATGGCCAATAGACATGAAAAATGCTCAACATCACTAGCCATCAGAGAGATGCAAATTAAAACCACAATGAGACATCACCTCACACTTGTCAGAATGGCTGTCATTAGTAAATCAGCAAACAAGTTCTGGTGAGGATGTGGAGAACATTATGCTAAGTGAAATAAGCCTGTCAGAGAAAGTTACCATATGATTTCACTCATGTGGTAATGTAGAATCTAATGAACAAACTGAGCTAACAAACAAAATAGAGACAGACTCATAGCAGGCTGACAGTTCGTGATGGGGAGTTTAGGGAGGGTTTGGAGGGATCGAGCAAAAAAAAAAAAAAAGGAAAGAACTCATGGATGTGGACAATAGTGTGGTGATTGAGGGACCAGAGGGGTAGGTGGAGTTGTAAGAACGTATAGAGGGGATAAATGGTAATGTAAAAAGTACAGTTAAAAAACCAAAAAGAACCACATACTATGTGTTGTAACTTGTGGCCCTTTTCAAAGTCTCATAGTATTTACAGCTGATAGTTTTTAGTACACAGGTATCTCAATGTTTCTGAACTTCCTCCATTGGATGTCTTTGGTGTCATCTGATTTATATAGTTGATAAATGAGAATTACCCAACATTTCGTTAAGAAAATCATCAAACATACAGAAAAGTTAAAAAAAAATGTATAGAGTGTCTGTATACCTATCACTGAGAGTCTGCCATTAACATTTTACTGTATTGCATTATTACATGCCTGTATAAATCACCACCTGACCACCTCTAAAAACTTTCTCCTAAATATTTTAGCATGCCTAGCATTAACTAGAGTTTATTACTTGCTTAGTTTGTTTCCTTTTGAGTAAAAAATAGATAAATGCAATGAGCACATTTTAAGTATATTTTCTCTGAGTTTTGACAAATGCATACACCTGTGTAAATCAAAATGCTGTCAAGATATAGGACACTGGCACTCACTCAGTTAGAGGTGATTTTGCCTCCCATGGGACATTTGACAATTTCTGGAGATATTTTTGGTTGTCCCAACTGGGTGGGGGAGCAATGACATCTACTGGGTAGTTCAGTCACAATTCTTTGTCAGTAGTGCCACGTTTTACAGATCTCGATAGCATTATCATAACCTTGGTAAGTTACATCATGCCTCTTATCAGTCAGTCCCACACTGCACACCCCCAACGTCTCAGAGGTAACCAGCCATTAGTGTGATTTTTTTTTTTTTGTATTGTAGCTTTGTTCTAGAAGATAATAACAAGCTCAAACATTGTGAACTTCATGGTAATCTTGCCTAACAAGGAAACTGCCTATAAATCTTTAGGGAAAGCAAAATTTTTCCCATTAATTATAATAGAAATCTCTTACAGGGTTTCACATAAAGGACAGAATGTTTTCAGCAACATTTCTATAGCAAACAGAGTAAAGGAGTTAATATTGTTACTGGACAGGGACTGGCTTGGAGCAGGTCTACCTTAGGCCGGCCTGTTGTGTAGGTTCTAGTGTAGGAAAGATTTTACAACATGAGTCCAGGTGATTTTTGAGAGTACATTTATTAAGGCTGGGGACAGTGAAACAAAGGAAGGACTTAGGATAAAAAGAGTTAATAGGAGAGAGCCTTTGCGATGTTCCACTTTGGCTTCCTAAAGAAGATATATGAAAGGAGTGAGCCAAGATGGGGCTGCTCTTAGCTCACTGGGACGTGAAGGTCACAGAGACAAAAATAAACAGTTGGGATGATCTTCATTCCATGAAGAGTACTTTGTTCAGCCAGGATTTGATAAGACATGCATAGCAACCATTTCAAGGTATACGATGGAGTACCCCCAAAACACTGGAATTATCTTCTGGAGGGTGGGCCCCTTGTAGTACAGGCTTCCCTCACTAGGTGAGTGTTCCAGGAACCCATCTGTATCTGTACCATCTGGCGTTGTTGTGAGAGGCTATGCTCTGCTTCAGTGAATTTTTCTTGCAGACTCTTTGAATGTGTTTGCCCACTGCATGATGGGTGATTTATGAACACACCTACCCACACCACGCTGAGTGTTCAGCTATGACCCCCAGGCCCCACCCTTCCTTTTCACCCAGTCTTTCCTGAGCTACTATTTTTGTTTCCCTGGATGAAAAAAGTCCTCAGAGGGACACGTTTTGCCAATGTGGAAGAGGTGAAACAAAAACTGGCAGAAATTGAGGAGTTCAAAAAACTGTTTTGAGCAGTGGAAAAAAACGTCTTGATAGGTGTATTGCAGCAAATGGAGAGTACTTTGAAGGTGACTGAAGTTTAAACATGTAAGAATAAATGCACAATTTTTTATAAATAAATTCTGGGTTTTTTGGGTCCCCCCTCATATAGAGTTCAGGTAACATGATGCCAGTTAAGGGAAAATATGCCAATTTTGGAGGAAACTTGCCTTGCTTTAATATTAGCTTTGTATTTTTTTAATTAAAAAAATTTTATTGATTTTAGAGAGCACGCAAGAGAGAAAGAAAAACATCTGTTTGTTGTTCCACTTATTTATGCATTCACTGTTTGCTTCTTGTATGTGCCCTGACAGGGGATTGAACCCTCAACCATGGCATATCAGGACGATGTTCTAATGTATTTTTTTTCTTGAAGGTTGTATTTGAGAATATCTGAAGACAAAGGAAGAGTCTTTAAAAACCAAACAAGCACCATAGTTGTGATTTCACTTCAACAGAAGCTCAATTTCCCAAAGTTTTACACCACTTTCTCATTTTTGACAGTTGTGATGGCTAATAGTCATTGGTTGATAAGTTGCTTCATTTATCAGAGGTTACATAGTGATGTCATTTAGTCTCATGACTTTAAATACTGAATTTTTTGTCTACCTTAAAATGCAAACTCATATCCATTTGTGTGCTTGACATCTCCACTTGGTTATGTAAAAGGCAACTCAGACTTGATGTGTCCACACTGAATTCTCCCTGAATTGCCTCTCTGATCATTTTCCTAAAGCCTTGTCTTTCCTGTCTCAGAAAATAGCAGTTTTTCTTTCCAGCTGCTCAAGTTGGTATTATCTTAGACCATTTTCTTTGTTTCCACTGCACATAATCTGAGCAAGGCCTGGTGGCTCTACCTTAAAAGTTATCCTGTATATAACCATTTCTCACCATTTCTCCATTGCTATCATCTGGTCCAAGCCACCATAATCTCTTAGTTTATTGCAGTGGCTTCATAACTGAACTCGTTATTTCCACCTTTCTCCCTCATAAACTATTTTCAACACTGCAGCCAGAGTGATCCTTTTAAAATATAACAGTGGCCCAAAACATAAGTTAGTTTCCTATTTCATTCAGAGTAAAAAAGTCATAATAGTGGCCTACAAACCCTACATAATCTGCTACTGCCGTTTGTACTGATGGTTTTTTACTTTGTCTGCTATTACTTTCCCCTTCTTCTCTTTGCTTAGTCTGTTCCATCCATATTCTCTGACTGCTTCAAACTTGCCAGGTATGCATGATTTACTTTCTCACCTCAGTGAGACCTTCCCTAACTACATGACTTTAAATTTTAAATGTGTTTAAATCGGAGTTCTTTCAGCCCTGTACTCACTTTCCCCTGCTTTGTTTATCCCCATCTGACATAGTATACGCTTATATATTTACTTGTTTGCTTGCCTTCTTCCATGAGAATGTAAACTGCATGAGGGCATAGAATTTTGTGTATTTTATTATATTCTGAGCACCTAAAACAGTACCAGTTGTGGGCACTCAGTATTTGTTGAATAAATGATTACTGAGTCCCTCCTCTATTACATGCTATACATTGTACTAGATACTGAGTGGTAACTAGTGTGTGATCCTTTCTCATGGAGCATAAACTATTACAGTAGACACAGTAATTTATTAACACAAAAATGTATGCACAGAATCTGAGATAAAACCTCTCAAGGAAAGGAGCTTCTGGTTGTATGAGATTATTAAACATAGGAATCTGATAGAAGGTGTGGGGAGGCTCTTCCCTGGTCAAGTGTCAGAAGCTGGGGTTTTACAGACGAAGTAGTTTTTGTAAGTGGAGTGCTCTTTTTCATTCCTGATACTGTTTTTCTCTTTTTTTTTTTAATGAAACTTTTTTTTTTTTAAATTAAGGAAGGGTCTTCTAGGCATTGAGTCCTTTTACTAGTCTTTGATTTGTGCCATTATACTTTTGTTTCCTATTTCCTTGATTGTTTATCTTATATTTACTAGTTTCTTCCACTGGGGGAGATTTAATTTGCTGTGAATTTTCTGTTTTTGAGATTCATACTTAGATTACTAATGTATGCATTTATGGTTATAAACGCCCTCTAAATACAGTGTTAGTTATATCCCACAAGTGTCGATAGTATTATTTTCATTAGACATTTCTGTAGAACTTGTATATGGTTAGTTTAATTACCGATATATTTGGACTTAAAAATAACATCTTAACAATTTCTATTTCTCCCACCAGTTCTGAGAGACAAAAAAGGTATCTCCATTTTTCTTTCTTTTCTCTTGGATTACTCAAACATTTTTACTTGTTCCATTTTTACCCACTATATTATCTTATTCATTTACTTATTCACACATGTTTGATTACTGCCCTCCAGATTATACCAAGCATTTTTGGATTATTGAAGTCTAGTATAAAATAATATTTTTGTCATTTCTCTGTCAGTGCATGGACCTTTGAACATTGGTACTTCATCAACTTCTTTCCTATCTTTTGTGTCATTATTGTCATTTACATTTTTAAATGCTCACCTGAGGTTATGTTTATTGATTTTGGAGAGAGAGAAAAACATCGATGTAAGAGAGAAACATTGATCAGTTGCCTCCTATATGTGCCCTAACTAGGGATCAAACCTGCAACCTTTCAACATTCTATAACGAACTGAGCCACTCAGCCGGGGCTCATTATTGTCATTTTAATTGTACATATTTGTTATCCCATAAGACATCGATAGTATTCTTTTAGCTCTCCATCATATTTCTCCTTTTCAGCTTGCAGTGCTCCTGTCTAGGATCACATTTCTTTTGCCTGAAGAACTCTTTTTCATCCAAGGACATTTTTTCCATTGCTTTATAGAGAGTGGAAGGGAGAGAGAGAAACAATGCTAGGCTACCTCCCGTACGCATCTGGGTTGGGGATTGTATGTGCCCAGACCAGGAGATGTAACTCAAATCTTAGGCATATGCCCTGACTGGGAATTAAACCCACAGCCCTTCAGCTATGGGGCAACGCGCTGACCAACTGAGCCACAGTGGCCAGGGCTGCCTGAAGAACTCTTTTTAGTGTGTGTCTGCTAGTGAACAAGTTTAATTTTTATTCATCTGAAAATGTATCTTCATTTTCAAATCATATTTAGAGGAGTATAGAGTTGATGGCTGGCCATTCGTTGTCTTTTTTTTATAAATTTTAATTATTTATTTTTAGAGAGAGGGAAGGAGAGGGAGAAAGGGAGAGAAACATTGGTGTGAGAGATATCAATCAGTTGCCTCTTGGTATGCACCCCAAGCAGGGATTGAACCTGCAACCCAGGCATGTGCTCTACTGGGAACCGAACTCATAACCTTTTGCTTTGTGAGATGATGCCCAACCAGTTGAGTCACACCCGTCAGGGCTGTTCATTGTCTTTTGATTTCTCTTTCTGTTGGTGTTATTTGTTAGTGTTGCTGATTGAAGATTAATGTGTCTTTTTCCCCCCTTTCTTGTGCTTTCTAAGATGCATAATTTTGTTTTCTGCAGCTTTAGGAGGATGTGCCTTTGAAACTTGAAAACGCGGTGTTCGTGCTGCCTGTTACTACCAGAATCAATAAGTAGAGACAAGGATTGAATCTTTATGGGTATTTTATTCAGGTGCCCAGTGATCTGAGAAGATGGTGGGTTATGCACCTTCAAAAACCATCTTAACATCTCATTTGAAACCTACCTTTTTATAAGGAGAAGAAAGGGTAGATAAGGGGTTTGGAAAAAGGTTAATTGGATAAGAGTTGCAGTCCAGAGGCAATTTTTCTAGTACTTCTTTATCTGCATCACCAGCTTTCCTCCCTGGAACACAATGGCTCAAGTGTCATCTAGGGCACAAAGATTGAATTTCTTTGTCAACCTCCTGGAGTCACCTGGTCATGCATTCCAGTTCCTGGAATAATGGCTTTTCATTAATCACTTAAGCCTATCAGCTAAGGCTAAGATCTTTAATTCTTGAGTTCCTTGTCACCTGCATGTATTTTTCTATATATACCCTACTTGGGGTTCAACACTTATTTAATCTATAGCTTGGTGTCTTCAGTTTTGGAAAACTACTAACCATTATCTGTCTCTGCAGATATTGCTTCTCTCATTTTTTTCTGTTTTTGGTGACAACAAAGTAGAGGGTTCGATCATGGAAATGAATAACTGAGTCATAATAATGAATAACTTAATATTATTAAGGGGATAATTGACGTGGTTGGATGGTTCATCTATGTGATGAAGTCTCTCAAAAAGTTAATAGGCGTTGGAGAGGAGAGAAAGACTGTTAGCAAGGAGCTTTTAAAGACTTCTTTGAGTGAAAGGGTGTGAGAGTATGACTCTAAGTGTGCTTATAAGGTTGGTAAGTATCAACAGGGAGAGTGATAGCTAGGGCATGTATAGTTGTATTTGAACACACCTACAAGGAGCAGGGAGTTTTCCAAGAGGAAAAGAGGAGCATAGCCCTGAAAGCACAAATGGGAAGGAAGGGAGGGTATTTTCTTTTCTGGCTTTCACAAATGAGTAGAATGAGACAAAAAGTATCTCTATTTGAATGGTCTGCTGGGGAATTCATGTTAGGGAATAGATAAAGAAGACAGAAAAGACTTTTTAAACTTTAAGAGCTTATTGATCAGTGAGCAGGAACTTCAGAGGATATAATAGGTTTGAGTGGTAGGGGAGAGAAATGAGAAATTAGATTTTGATGGAAAGTATAAAACAGTGAGATTCATGTGGCGATGGATGACTTAAGGAATTTGACCTTCTGGCAGTGACAAAAGAGATGGGAGCTTTGGCCATTGTGGCTTAATTGGTTGGAGTATCGTCCCGTGAACTGAAAGATCACAGGTTTGATTGCTGGTCAGGGTACATGCTTAGGTTGTAGGTTTGGTCCCTGGTCAGAGCGGCTACCAGAGACATCCAGTCGATGTCTGTCTGTCTGTCTGTCTGTCTGTCTCTCTGTTCCTACCGCATTCCTTCCCTCCCTTCCTTCCCCTCTCTAAGTGTGTCCTCAGGTGAGGATTAAAAAAAGAGATGATGTGAGGAATAATGAGAACGGTCCCAGTAGTTTCTGAGATAAAGATGGGCAATCAGATTTTCTACCCTGGTTATGAAGACTTCCCCTTCATGCATGGGAACCCCATGACGTGGTACCTTCTGAAAACTTTAATGTATTGAGCCTGTTGGATAGGATGACCTAGCCAAGGCAGCCTTCCTATAGGGACTCAGTATGCTCTAGTATCTTCATAAGTGGTTCATGAAGGCTGGACATGGTAGCTTCTCAAGGCTTTTCAAAGCTTTGAGATTTTTTTTGGGTGGGGGGAAATGAGGGTTTAAAATTTTTTTATCTTTTTAATATTATAGTTTACATTCAATATTATTTTGTATTAGTTTCAGGTGTACAGCATAATGGTTAGACAGTCATATACTTTACAAAGTGTTCCTCTTGACATTTCCATACCCACCTGGCTCCATGCAGTTATTACAGTATTACTGACTGTATTCCCTGTGCTGTACTTTACATCCCTGTGACTGTTTTGAAACTACCAATTTGTACTTTTTAATCCCTTTGTTTTTCACCCAGTATCTCAAACCCCATCCCCTCTGGCAACTATCAGTCTGTTCTCTTTGTCAATGAGTCTGTTTCAATTTTGTTTGTTCATTTATTTTGTTCTTTAGAGTCCACATATAAGTGAAATCTTATGGCATTTGTCTTTGTTTGACTTCTTTCACTTACCTTAATACCCTATAGGTCCAATCGTGCTGTTGCAAATGGTAAGATTTCATTTTTTATTATGGACAAAGAGTATTTCATTGTAAATATGTACCACAGCTTTTTTTATCCACTCGCCTATTGATGGGACTTGGGTTGCTTCTATAGCTTGGGTATTATAAATAATACTGCAGTGAACATAGGGATGCATATATTCTTTTGAACTAGTGTTTTAGATTTCTTCAGGTATATACCCAGAAGTGGAATTGCTTTGTCATAAGGCAGTTCCATTTTTAATTTTTTGAGGACCCTTCCTACTGTTTTCCACAGTGACTGCAACAGTCTGTATTCCCACCAACAGTACATAAGGGTTCCTTTTTCTCCACATCCTTGCCATCACTTCTTTGTTGATTTATTGATGACAGGTGTGAGGTGATATCTCACTGTGGTTTAAATTATGCATTTCTCTGATGAATAATGACATGGAGCATCTTTTCATATGTCTACTGGCCATCTGTATGTCCTCTTTGGAGAAGTGTCTTTTCAGGTCTCCTACTCATTTTTTTAATTGGATTATTTGGGGGTTTTTGGTGTGAAGTTGTATGACTAATAAACTTTTTAGTTTGATGTAGTCCCATTTGTTTATTTTTTATTTTGTTTCCCTTGCCCCAGAAGCTATATAAGTAAAAGCAAGTCAAAGAGTTCACTTCTTATGATTTCTTCTAGGACTCTAATAGTTTTGGGTTTCCATTTAAGCCTTCAATCCATTTTGAGTTTAATTTTTTATATGGTATAAGAAGGTGGTCTAGTTTCTTTTTTTTTTTGTCCAATGTTCCCAACACCATTTACTGAATAGACTTCTTTTATCCTATTGTATATTCTTGCGTCCTTTGTCATATATTAATTGACCACACAGATGTGGCTTTATTCCTGGATTCTCTATTCTTTTTCATCGACCAGTGTGTCTGTTTTTATGCTAATAGCATGCTATTTTTACTATAGCCTTGTAGTATAGTTTGATATGAGTTAGTGTGATACCTACAACATTGTTTTTTTTCAAGATTGCTGTTGCTATTCAGGGTCATTTGTGGTTCCATATAAATTTTAGGATTATTTGTTCTCATTCTGTGGAATATACCATTGGTATTTTGATACAGATTGCTTTGGGTAGTATGGACATTTTAAAGATGTCTTTTTAAAGATTTTTCCTATCCATGAGCACGGCATATGCTTCCATTTATTTGTATCTTCTTTAATTTCTTTCTTCAGTGCCTTACTAATTTTCCAAGTGCCACTCTTACCTCTTTGATTAAATGTATTTCTAGATTTTTTATTTTTGATGCTATTATAAATGTGATTATTTCCTTAATTTTTCTTTCTGATAATTTGTTATTGGTATAGAAAAATACAAATGATTTCTGAGTATTTCTTTTATATCCTGCTACTTTACTGAATTTATAAGTTCTAGATGTTTTTATTGTGTGTGTGGAATATTTAGGGTTCTCATATATACTATCATGTTACCTGCAATATGACAGTTTTACTTCTTCCATTCTAATTTGGTTACCTTTTATTACTTGTCTTGCCTGATGACTGTGTCTAAGACTTCCAATAAAATGTTGAATTAAAGTAGTGAAAGTGGACATCTTTGCCTTGTTCCTGATTTTTTTTTAAATGATTGAGTTTTTATTGCTTTATTTATTTTTTAAAGACGTTATTCATTTATTTATTTTTGGAGAGAGGGGAAGGGTGGGGGAGAAAGAGAGGGAGAGATATATCAATGTGTGGTTGCCTCTCATGTACCCCCTACTGAGGACCTGGCCTGCAACCCAGGCATGTGCCCTGACTGGGAATCGAACTGGCAGCCCTTTGGTTCGCAGACCAGCTGAACCACACCAGCCAGGGCTTGTCCCTGATCTTAAGGAAAAGGCTTTTAGCTCTTCCCCATTGGGTATGATGTTAGCTGTTGGTTTGTCATACATGGCTTTTATTTTGTTGAGGTGTGTTTCCTCTGTTTCCACATTACTGTTTTTATCACAAATGGATGCAGGATTGTTTCAGATGCTTTTTTGCATTCATTGATATGATCCTCTTATTTTAATCCTTTATTTTGTTTATGTGATGTATGACATTAATTGATTTGCAGATACTGAACCAACCTTGCATCCTAGGAATAATTTCCACTTGATCATATTGTATGATCTTTTAAATGTATTGCTGAATTCGGTTTACTAATATATTTTGAGGGTTTTTGCATTTATATTCACCACTGATATTGGCCTATAATTTTATTTATTCATTTTGTAATGTCTTTGTCTTGTTTTAGAGTCATGGTAATACTGGCCTTGTAAAATGAGCTTGTAGTCTTCCCTTCTCTTGAATTTTTGGGAATAGTTTGAGAAGGATAGGTATTAATCCTTTGAACCTTTAGTAAAATTCACCTGTGAAGACATCTGGGCCAGGGCTTTTGTTTGTTGTCGTTTTTAAAAAAATAATTTTTAATCTTTTCAATTACAATTGACATAAATATTATTAGTTTCAGGTTTACAACTCAGTGATTAGACATATATATAACTTTTGAAGTGATCACCTTAATTCTAGTACCCATCTGACAGCATGTATAGTTATTAAAATATTATTGACTACATTTCCTATGCTGTACTTTACACCCGAATGACTATTCTATAACTACCAGTTTGTACTCTTAACCCCTTTACTCTTTTCACACATTTCCCAAACCCCTTTTCCATCTGGCAACCATCAATATGGTATTTGTAGGATGAGTCTGTTTCCGGCCTGCCTGTTTATTTATTTTGTTTTTTTAAATTCCACATGTAAGAGAAATCATATGGCATTTGTATCTCTCTGTCTTATTTTATTCAGCACAATACCCTCTAGGCCCCACCATGTTGTTTCAGTACTTCATTATCCATTCCTCTGTTGATGGATGCTTAATTTCTTCCATATCTTGGCTAATGTAAATAATGCTTCATTGAACATATGGATGCATATGTACGTCTTTTCTATTAGTGTTTTGGGTTTCTTCAGATAAATATTCAGAAGTGGAATTGCTGGGGTTTTCTGTTGTTTTGTTATCGCCTTTGTTTTAAAGTATGTTTAATCTGGTATAAATATTATACCCCAGCTTTTTCTTTTTTCCATTTTCATTTTGATAACGTTTTTTTCCCATTCTCTTACTTTCAGTATGTCTGTGTCTTTTCATCTGAAGTGAGTCTCTTGCAGACAGCGTATGTAAGGGTCTTGTTATACATTCAGCCACCATATGTCTTTTAACTGGAGCATTAAATCCATTTGCATTTAAAATAATTGTTGCTAGACATGTGTTTATTGCCATTTTATTATTGATAGTTTTGATATTTTTTCTTTTTCTTATAGAAAACCCTTTAACATTTTATGTAATACTGGTTTGGTGGCGATGAAGTCCTTTAGCTCCTTCTTGTGTGGGAAGCTCTTTATCTGTTCTTCTATTCTAAATGATAGCTTTGCTGGGTAGAGAAATCTGAATGTAGGTCCTTGTTTTTCATCAGTTTGAATATATTTTGTGCCAGTTTTTTCTGTCCTGTAAGTTTTTTGTTGAGAGTTCAGTTGATAGTCTCATGGAAGCTCCCTTGTAGGTAACTGACTGCTTTTCTCTTGCTGCTTGTATGATTCTCTCTTTGTTATAACCTTTTACATTTTAACTATGACATGTCTTGGGGTGGGCCTTTTTGGATTTGTCTTATTTGGGACTCTTTGCACTTCCTGGATTGTATGTCTGTTTCCTTCACTGGGTGTTAGGGCAGATGTCCATCATTATTTCTTGCTCTATTTCTCCTCCTTTTAGCCCTATGATGTAAATATTGGTGTGCTCGAAGTTGTCCCAGAGGCTCTTTAAACTGTCATCAGGTTTTGTATTCTTTTTTTCTTTTTGCTGTTCTGATTGGGTTTTCTGTTTCCTTATCTTCCAGATTGCTGATTTGAACCTCTGCTTAATCCGCTCTACTGTTGATTTTTTGCAATCTTCATCCTGGTTTTTGTATTTTTCATTTCTGACTGGTCTTTCTATGTCTATTTTTCTATTTCCTGTCTCCTTATTGGAAGTTCTCATTAAGTTCATCTGCTCTTCCCTTAAGTTTATAGAGCATCCTTATAATCAGTGGCTTATTTTTATTTTTATTTATTTAAAAAAAAATTAATCCTCACCCGAGTATGTATTTATTGATTTTTGTAGAGTGGGGGGGACAGAGGGAGAAACATCAATCGGTTGCCTCCCATATGCACCCCTGTGGGAATTGAATGAGCAACCTAGGTATATGCCCTGACTGGGAATTGAACCTGCAGTCTTTTGGTGTTCAGGATGATGCTGCAATGAACTGAGCCACCCGGCTAGGGTTATAACTAGTGTTTTGAACTCTGCATCTTGTTGATTGTTTGTGTCCATTATATTTATAAAGTTCTTTTTTTTGTTCATTTATTTGGCACACACTTCTTTGTCTCCTCATTTTGGCTGCTTTTCTTTGGGTTTTAAAATTTTTTTTCCTATGTAGTAGGTAGAACTGGTACATTTCCCAGTCTTGCTAGAGTGACCTTATGCAGTAGATGTCCTGTAGTGTCCAGTGGTTTAGACACCCCAGTCATCTGGGCTGGGCACGTCAGGTGCCCCCTGTGTAGGCTGCGTGTACTCTTCTGTTATAGTTGAGCCTTGATTGCTTTTGGCACGTCAGATCCCCTAGTCAGATTGGCTGTGAGAACTGGTTGTGTGACCACAGGGGAGGAGCTACTGTGCAGGGTCAACCCCATGGAGGAGGACTCACCTCAGCCCTGGAACCCCATGAGTCTTCCTCTTAAGTGTGTTGCTTGTGGAGGTGGTTAGGTGGTGCTCTCGCATGGACTGGAGCTGCCACCAAGTGAACAGGCTTTGGGGCATCCTGGGAGGTACAGGCCAAGATCATTTGGTGCCTGTGCCATGTCTGGGGCCACCTGTGATGAACTACAGAGTGATTTGCAGATGGCCGCTACTCATGCTGGGCCTGGGGCTGCTTAGCTAGAGGTATGGGGCCACTGAGGCTACATGCTGCCTGTTTGGTGACTGTGAACCTTTGAGAGATTTTTAGGAAAGTCTGCATCATGAGTCAGGACAGGTCATTTGTATGAAAAAGCCACTGGAAATGGCTTGTGTGGGCCCAAAAGTTGGGTGGAGATGTCTCAGGGAATCACCAGGGTGTGCTGAACAGTGTTAACCAGGTTAATGGAGACTCAGACATGGTGCCTGCCTGATGACTCTGAATGGAGGGTTCAGCAAAGGAACAATGGCCTTTGCTAGCACTTCTGGCTGGAAGAAAGCTGATCCAACCCTTGGAAGCCAGACGGTTTGGTTCCTCTCATATGTCCCTGGCGATTTTGGAGGTTTGGCCCAGCTCTGCAGTTCAAAGCAAGTTAGTTGGAATAAGTTCATGTGTGAGCCCTTTAAGAGGAATGCCTGGGATTCCAGCAGCCTTCCATCTGACTCACCCACAATCCTGACTGCTTTTCACAGCTATACTTCTCTTCCTGGCACTGGAATCCTGGACTGCAGGGCCTACTGTGTGGCTGGGACCCCTCGCTCCTCAGCAGGGACCTCTGAACCTGAGATACTCCTCTTGATTTTTAATTGTTACATGTGAATGTCAGGCCAACCCGTTCTGCTTCTGTGTCCCTTTTCCCAGTCTCAGTGTGGCTTCTTGTGTACATTTTTAGTTATAGGACTTCTGCTTAACTAGATTTAAGGCAGTTCTGAATGATGGTTCTGCAGTTTTTATGTGGTTTTGGGAGAATACAAGTAACGCATTTACCTACTCTGCCATCTTGACTGACAGCCCTTTGGGAGTTCTTTGATTAATCATTTTATTTTGTTAGTAGTTTTGGTCTGTTCAGATTTTCTGTTTCTTTTTGACTCAGTCTTCGATGATTGTATGTTTCTAGGAATTTATCCACTTCTTCCAGATTGTCCGATTCGTGGTCATATACTTGTTCGTATTATTTTAGTAAAATTCTTTGTATTTTTGTGGTGTCAGTTGTCACTTCTCATCCATTTTTTAAATTTTATTTTTAAATTACAGCTTATATTCAATATCGTATTGTATTAGTTTCATTCAGGTGTACAGCATAGTGTTTAGACAGTCATATTTTACAAAGTGTTTCAACTACCCACCTGGCACCATACATAGTTATTACAATATTGTTGACCATATTTCCTATGCTGTATTTTACAGGGAGAGTTTGGGTTAGCATCTGCCTAGGAAGATACACTAACTCCACCCCTCCAGTTCTCTTAGGCTTTAGTCTGAGGGCCACTTTTTGTCATGCACTCTACAGCAGGGGCCCCTAGCCTCTGGGTCACAGACCTACTGGTCCGCACAGCAGGAGGTGAGCTGGAATGCAGTACACTTTGAATCATCCCGAAACCATCTGTTCCCTGCCTCCCCCCACCCCCCTATCAAACTGGAAAGATGCACTAGCCCCACCCTGCTGAGTCCCTGAGGCCCCGCCCTGCCAAGCTTACATCCTGCAGAGAAATCTGCTAGCTGCAGCCAGGCTCGTCTGTGTTGCAGTCTTTTCTTTTTCCTCTCAGGGAAATCCAGACAAACTCACCGGGTGTCTGAGACATACAGGGCGAGGCAGTTATGTGGCTTTGGGGTGAGAGCCATTCCCTACCCCAACATTAGCCTGGGAAGATGCACTAGCCCCACCCTGCTCACCCTGCCAAGCTTGCAGGTGGTGGTGGGATCTGTTGGCTGCAGCCATTCTGGGCCCTCATTGCAGTCTTTCTTGAAAAAGTCTCAGGAAATTTGGGCAAACTCAGTGGGTGTCAGAGACACCCAGAGGCTGAGTTGTATATGGGCAAATGCGCCTGACAGTTGCCAATCCAAAGCACCTGACAGGTGCTAGCATTCCTGTACAGAGCCAACTCTTAACCTGCTTTTGCCTAAGAACTCTACTGGTTTTACCTTGAGGAGTCCCTGAGACCCCACCCCACTGCACAGGTCTTCATTCCTCAGGTGAGTGGTGGCTGGTCCTGGTGTACCCTGAGACTTTTGCTGAGTGACCTTAATCTCAGAACTGTCATTTATTTTGAATCTGTATTAATCTCTCTTATTTCTGGTTTTATTTATTTGAGTCTACTCTTTCTTAATGAGTCTGGTTAAAGGTTTATCAGTTTTATTTTTCAGTGAACCAGCTGTTCATTTTCATTGATTATTTTGTATTTTTTGAGACTATTTCATTTATTTCTGCTGTGATCTTTATTATTTACTTTTGCTACTCACTTTGTACTTTGTTTTCAGCTCTATTTCTAATTCCTTTAGGTGTAAGTTTAGCTTGTTTGTTTGAGATTTTATTTTTGTTTCTTGAAGTATATACATTACCAGTTATGTTGGCAGTGAAATGCACCAGTTGTTACCAATGAAGTTGGACCTCATTTCTTGAATTCTGCAAAGAAAGAATTCAGAACCAGGAACTCACATTATAAGAGAAAGTTTATTTAGGAAGTTACAAAGGTAGTAGAAGTGAACCAGCTGTGTTGCGTAGGTTCCGGAAACAAGTTACAGAGGTAGAAGAAGGGCCCTTGGAGCTTAGCAAAGTATACTTGAAAAGAAAGTTCAAGTGGGTGTGCTCTGTGGAGAGGGAAAGGGAGGAGGGGAGAGAGAGAGACAGACAGACAGACAGATAGAGACTGGGAGCAAGGACCCTGGGCCCTTGGTCTTGAGGGTTTTAAAAGCTGGCAGTTTATGTGAGGTCTTAGGGGAGGATCTCAATAGAATATTCATCAGCTCTATGTTGATGCACTAAAGTAAGATTTATTCCCCTGAGTTCATCCATCCTTCGGTATGGTTGGAACAAATGGCACTAATTGGATTTTTGTAATCTGTCTGCCTGAGTAGGGTGATTTAAGCTATTTATGCTCTGGCTGGGGAGAAGTGTAAACCATTTACTCTTTAATTATTAAATATTATTAAATATTATTTATTTACTTCTAGTTTTCATTAAAAATTTTTTTTCATCACCATTTATCCTCCCTATACTCCCTTCCATCTCCACCAACCCCTTTCCCTGCAATCACTACACTGCTGTTTATGTCCCTGAGATGTTTCTCTTTTTTCTGTTTTGTTCAATCCCTCCACCTCCCCTTCCCCCCATTTACTCTTAAGTGTCCTTGGTTTGGGAAGATAGGATTTTGCAATTTACTGGATAGCTGTAAGTTGTTTGACCTTTTAACCGTCTGACTCAGTTATCCTCTTTTCACTTGTCTTGGCTGACTAGCCTGCTTCAGATCTGTATTGCTATGAATTTCCCTCTTAGGTCTGTTTTTGCTTTGTCCCTTAGATTTTGGTGGTTGTTTTCATTTTCATTTGTCTCATAGTATCTTTTGATTTCTTTGATCTCATTAACCAATTTATTGTTTAGTAGCATGTTATTTAGCCTCTAGTCTGTGTGTGTTTTTCAATTTTTTTCTTGTAATTGATTTCTACTTTCATACACTTGTGGTCAGAGAAGATACTTGATATGATTTCAGTCTTAATTATACTGAGATTTGTTTTGTGGCATAACATGTGGTTTATCCTTGAAAATGTTCCATGTGTTCTGAAAGTATCAATTAAATCCATCTGGTCTAATGGTCTAATGTGTCATTTAAGGCCATTGTTTCCTTGTTTTTCTATCTGGATGATCTATCTACTGATGTCAAAAGGGTGTTAAAGTCTCTACTATTACTCTGTTACCATCGATTTCTCCCTTTAGTCTGTTAATATGTGTTTTATATATTTGGGTGCTCCCATGTTTGGGTGCGTAAATGTTTTCAAGGGCTATATTCTCAGGCCAGCTGACACCAGTGCCGGATTGAGGGTCTTTTAGCAGGAGGCACAAGGCATACCTGAGGTCAGCTGCCACCTACCTGGGGCTTGCTGACCTTGGAGAGCTTTAAAGAATGTTTGTAGCATGGTCTGAGCTGAAGGAGCCATCAGTGGTGTGCGAGTTGGGTTGAGTGACGTCTCGGGGAGTCACACAGAGTGGAGCGAGAGGTGTTCACTAGGTTATTGCAGATTCAGGTTTGACACCTGCCTGAACCTGCGGGCCCTGTGGGTGAAGGGCTTAACACAGGAACAATGGTGGCCCTCATTTTGAATCCACACATTTCAGTTTCTCCCTGTATGTCTGTAATGTTTTTGGAGCTGCTGTCACTTCACTGGAGCTTAGAGTGAGTGTGAGTGTGTGGATCTTGTGTGTGAACCCTTTAAGAGGATGCCTGGGTTTTCAGCAGCCCTCCATCTCATTGCGACCGATTCTTTGCCAATTTTAATAACCAGCTGCCATTGGAGCTCCTCTTCCCAGCACTGGAGTCCTGGGCCGGGTAGTGTAGGGCTGGGACCCCTTGCTCCCCAAAGGGTAACTCCACAGCTGAAATATCCCTCTTTATTCTCAACTGCCACAAATGGGTGTGGGGCCAACCCATTCAGTGTCTCAGACCCTCCTATGGTTCTCAGTGTGACTTCTTTATATCCTTAGTTATAAGAGTTCCATTCAGCTAGTGCTCAGATGGCTTTCTAGGTTAATTGTTCTATAATTTATTTGTAATTTTCATGTGGTTGGGTGGAGGCAAGCAGAGTGATTAACTATGCCACCCTCTTGACCGGAATCTTGAGCATCTTTACATATGCCTGTTGGCCATCTCTCTGTCCTCTTTGAAGAAATGTATACTTAGGTCCTCAGCCCATTTTTTCATTGGAGTGTTGGTTGTTAAGTGATGTGATTTCCTTATGTATTTTGGATATTAACCCCTGATCAGTTGTGTCATTGGCGAGTATCTTCAGTAGGTAGTCTGTTCATTTTGTTGATAGTTTCCTTCGCTGTGGTCCCATTTGTTTATTTCTTCTTTTGTTTCCCTTGTCTGAGAAAACATATTGAAAAAAAATATTGCTGAGAGCAATGTCAAAGGGTTTACTGCTATATGAGTTTTATGGTTTAGGGTCTTACGTTTCAGTCTTTCATTCAATTTGAGTTTATTTTTGTATGTAATGTAAGAGAGTGATCCAGTTTCATTTTTTGCATGTATTTGTCCAGTTTTCCCACCACCATTTATTGAACAGACTGCCTTTACACCACTGTATATTGTTACAGAAAGAGATCAGATTTTTCAAAAACCAACTCTGGAAGCTGGATAGTAAAACAATGTCTTAAATATTCTAAGGGGAAATTATTATTAATTTATGATTATATACTCAAACGCTCAATCCAGCGTGATGGTAAAACGATATTTTTAGACTCCCCATTTGAGAAATTTTACCTCAATTTTTTCGCAAAGAAGTTATTAGAAGATTGTTTTACCCAAACAAGTGATTAAACCAAAGGAAAAAGGAAGATACCAAATCTTAAAAATGGAAGATTGAATGTAGGGAAGATACAGGATGACAGCTGTGCAGCAAGTCCAGAGAGCAGCCAACCTGACTCTAGTTGTCCAGAGAGTGGATCAGGAAGCTTGAGCACTCCAGGGGAGATTTCTCCAGGGAAAAAATTCAACTCATAGATTTCTCGATATGGTTGACCTTGCTAAAAATATCGCTCAGAAAGATTTTGGAAAATAAATGATGTAGCAGGGAAAAACAAACAAACAAAAAAGAATTATTAACTCCCAAAAAAACCAATTTGTGCACAAAAGGAAATAAAGTGATTATTATAGGCATTTCTGATATAACATGTTCCTGAAAAAAAACCTCGTTTTTCTATGGAATTGAGCCTTACAAATACCAGGGCTAGGAAAAGTGACTTAAAGCTTAAGAGTGACTTAACATATCAAATAGAAGAAAATGAGAACGGGAGAAGATTAAACTATAGTAGCTAAGAATGCTCACTTGTGATAAATCTGTATAGAAACTCAAGGATAAAAGCTGGGATAGTTACTGCTTTTGGAGAGGAGGGGCGTTTGATTAGGATGGGGCACATTGCTAGGTAGAAACAAAGTATCATTTCTTGACCTAGGTGGTGGTTATGAGGGTGATCAACTTATAGTAATTCATTTTAAATTTTATTTTATATTTAACATTTTTAAATAATATATTTAAAATGTGTTTTAATGTAATAATAGTTTTATTTTTAAAAAACTATCAGGATGGTGGTTATCCTAGGGGAGGAGGAATAACTGTAAGGGGAGCATTGCAGAGCTTCTGAGGCACTGGTATTGCTCTATTTCTTGATCTAGGTACTGGTGCACTAGTATATTCAGCTTATGGAAATTCATTGGGTTTAATACACTTATGTGTACAGTTGATCCTTGAGCAATACAGAGGTTAGGGGAGCTGATTTCCCCCCACCACATAGTTGAAAATTCACATATCTTTTGACTCCCCCAAAACTTAAACTACTAATAACTTACTGTTGACCATAAACCTTACCAATAACATAGTCAATTAACACAAATTTTGTATTATATGAATTTTATTTTGTACAATACAATAATCTATATATATCTGTAATAAAATGTATGTATTGTATTCTTACAATAATGTAAGCTAGAGAAAAGAAAATTTCATTAAGAAAATACATTTACAGTATTTATTGAAAAATAATCCTGGTATAAGTGGGCATGCAGAGTTCAAACCTGTGTTGTTCTAGGATCAGCTCTTCTTTATGTACATGATGCTTTGATAAAAGGGCTTAAGGGAAAATAAGGGATGGGGAAGACCAAAATCTATATAGCTTTGAAATCATATGATTAAGAGAAAGCAACAATAAGTGTAACAAAAATGCTGGCAGAGTTAAAGACTTGATACATTATAAACAAACAAATATGTAAGTAAATATAGGATAATTAACTAAGTAAATGTAGCTTTTTTTCTTGAGGGTGAAGGGGAAAACGTGAAGGAAGCTTGAAGGACAAAGAATTATAGAGACAACAGTAGAAGACTAGGGACAGTCATACACTAAGCAATTTCAAGAACTCATGAGACCAAATGGTGGTGTGAACTATATTTTCTCTGTGTCCTTGCTGCATCTACTTGGCATTCATCTACTTTCATTCAGTGGTACAAAACTTTGACATGTTAGAAAAAATTGTGTATAAGCCATGCAACTTGTATTGATATCTTTCTCTTGTTTAATTGACTTGATTTGCTATACAGAAACTTGTGGGAACAGAACAAACCATTCCGAGCCCTGTCAAGCAATACTGGGATAACAGTGTAAACAATGTGTATTGATTTAACCAAAAATTGTGATATAATTAAAAGGTATGACATCATGGGGAGTTCGGGAAGTAGAGAGAGAGAGATATGAAAGAGTACTAAATCATACTATAGTCTTACCATATAGTGAATAGATTGTCTCTAAGTGATAAATAAAACATTTTTGTAAAAAGAAATTTGTATGTAAATACCAAAAGAAACCACTAATATGAGTAGAAAGTGCTTGCCTCTGAGGGTGACTCAGAGATCAGAAGACTTCTGTTTTTTTGTCCTAAGTCTTTTAGTACTATTTGATTTTTAAAACTTTATATCTTTAATAAAATTTAGTATCATGAAAACAAAAAACTGAAAACTTACCAAATGAGTATACAAGTCTTCTATCAAGATCCTCAGAAATTATTATTGTAGTAATCACAGGTATTTATTGATTGTATGGTATTACCAGATACCATGCTAGGCCCAGTACACATATTATCTCTCATTTGTACTTTCCAGGATCGAGTCTTCCTTTTTAGTGCTTATGACCCTTTTGGGTTCTTGAGATAATTTGGCAAAATAGACATGGGTTGAAAGAGTTTTAAACTTTATTTGATAGTTCGTGTGGGATAGTGAACTGGGAATGAAGCCATTTCCTGGTCCAAGCTGGTTATTTCCACAAAAGAAACTTTCACAGATTTTATAAATCAAATCATTACCTTTTATGATACACCATTTGTCTTGTCCATTGGTATTTAACCTTACTATCTGGATCAGTGTAATGTATTTATATGGTAATTTTTTTTCTCTGAAGTTGTTACCCATGAATTTAGAATGAAAGACATTTGTATTATTCTTTTTCATTTTTGCCTAGGGCAGTGTCCCTTTCCTGAACCATGCCTTTAACTCACCACAGGATGGTAGGAGGGCCGTTTTAACTCTGGTTCAATGACCTCATCTTTGATATACCTTGACTTTGGGTTTTACCTGAAACTTTACTATCAAGGGGCTTATGTCTGTGAGAGGAATGAATGGGTGAAAAATTATAAGAGCAGTTGTGATTGGTAGGTCAACAGAAAAAATACATACATATATAGCACACAAAAGCTTTATATAGCAAGATGTGGAAGTAACTCCATGTCCATGGGAGGATGAATGGGTAAACAAAAATGTAGTATGCACATAAAATGGAATATTATTCAGCCTTTTATTAAAAACAAAGTGTAAATCCTGTCATGTGCTGCAACATGTATAGACCTTGAAGGCACTATGTTAAGTGAAATAAGGCAGTGACCAAAAGACAAGTGCTGTGTGATTCCACTTATAAGAGTTATTTAAAGTAAAGTAGTTAAATTCATAGAAACAGAATATGATAAAAAAGTGCTTATCAGGGGATGGACTGATAGAGAAGAGGGAATTGTTTTTAAGTGGGTTATAGAGTTCGTTCTGCAAGATGAAAGCTTCTGGAGATCTGTTTCACAATAATACAAATATGTTTAATATTCTTGAACTGTACACTTAAAATGGTTAAGATGGTAAATTTTATATTATGTGTTTCTTACCATGATTTTTAAAAAAAGTTTAATCCAGGATATATCCTTATTTAGGTAGATAGATTCCAAAGAAGAAATAGAGGAGGGTCTGATCCACAGACACTCAATTCCTTCTTGTAAATTGATTAAACAACTTTTTGCTGCTGGCCTCGCAAGGAATTAAGTGAAGGCACAGGACAAGAAACAAGAGATATTGCTCAAATGGAGATCTCCCCACGTGGAAATTTGAGGAATTGGAACTAATTCCCCCAAACTTACTATGTGCACTCACACACAATTCAGGTGTCTGTGTGTATGTATATAGAGAGAATTTTAAAAGTATTGTTATTAGAGACTAAATATTGATATTGTTAAAATGGTAAAAGCAAGATAATTGAACATTTATTGGTAACAAAAATTTAAATAACAAAGAAAAAAGCATATGATTTCCAAAATATAAATAAGCATGTAAATACAGATAATCAGAAGTTTAAACTTGTGAACATGCTTTTCTATTTAAGTATAAAAGCATGTTTACCATCTGTTTGGTTCTAGCTGTTGTTAAAGAAGACATTTCAGGGACTGATGGCAGAAGCATAAATTGGTGTAGCTCTTTTGCACAGTAGCGCAGTAATTTTTAAGATGCTTATGACAGGTGATCGAGTCATTTCTCTTTGTAGTCTATCCTATGGAAATAATGTTAAATACAGACTTTTACACAATATGTTCTTTTAGTGCTTTATAATCATGAGAAGTAGAAACACCCTAATATTCACCAATAATATCTTCAGTTAATTATAGTATTTTCATAAAATATAAAATGTAATGTTTAGGATCAAATTTTAAATGTTTTAATAAAGTATACAAGTGTTTGTGAAAGAAGAAAGAGCTTTATATAAATGCATGCTACTTCATAACCATTGGGTCTTGAAGAGATAATGCCAGATAGCCAGCCTTGTGTACACATGCTACTTATATTTCGGTATTAAACCACTACACAGTTATTCTTAACACAATTATTTCTCACAACACTACTATGAATTAGATACCATACCCATCTTCATTTTACAAATGAGAGAATTCATAATACAGGGTTAAGTAACTTAACCCAAAACAACACCGACCTGTAATAATGGAACCAAGATTGTCTGACACCAAAGCCCATACCTCTTCTAGCACTGGGGTTTCTGTATGTCTGTCAAGAAACTGGTCCATGGTTTAAATTACATTGTTAGTATTGAAGATGCCAAACTCTGTGTCATATCTAGTAGGCCCTTTCATTATGCCCCAACCAATTTGGAAACCAACTGGATTTTTATTTCTGTGCGTTACAGCTTATTTAGGTTTGTTCAATAAAGTGTGCTCCCATGAGTTTTATAACCATCAAACAGTGTAACTTAAAATAATGCTTGAATAGATTTATTATATCAGTAGACCATCACAAAATACTCATCTAGAATTTAAAAAATTATAGGCAAAATACATTTCCCTGACCAAACTTGAACTTAAAGGGGGCCACCCGGGGGGGAGAAGAATCCCGTGGTCGTACATATTCTTATAAGTAAAAAGACTATTTGTAAATGGTGTGTGTGAGCCAGCATCTCAGTAAATTTCACCTCAGAGTAGGAAAATATCAGGGAAACTCCCATATTGTTAATCACTTCCTCTCTTTACTAATATTGTATTCCTGAATGTTTTAGTCATGATATTAGGGCCTTGGTAGATTTCTCATGAGGAAAGAGATTGCAGTAAAATTTAAATTGGGTTGAAGGGAGGAGAGTTGAGTTGGGAAGACATTAAGGTTCATTATTAATTAATTTAAATGTGACTGATGAACTTGCTATGGCATCCTTTTTTGCTGCTGTCATTATAAAATAATATTTGGTCATTAAAGAAAATTTACGAAATACAACAAAGTAAAAGGGGGAAAAGTACCCAATTTAAACTCTTACATGCCATTCAGAAATAATTGATATTGTAGTATTTTCTTTAAAATAGTTTATCCTTTTTCTGATTACTTAATTATGCATGTCCTTTGTAGAAAATTAGGAAAATATGTAAAATTTCAATAATGTAAACAAAAATTACCTGTCCTCTTACAAAAATTCTTTGTTTAAAATTGAGGTGAAATTTATATTACAGAGTTAACCGTTTTGAAGTGTACAGCCAGAGCTATTTAGTAGTACACTTGCAGTGTTGTTCAGCCATTGTTTCTCTGTGTAGTTTCAAAGTATTTCTATTACCCCCAGAGGAGATACTGTACCCATTAAGCAGTCACTACTCATTCCCCCTCCCCAGCCCCTGGCAACCACTAATCTACTTTCTGTCTATGACTTTGCCTACTGTGGACATTTCATATAAATGGAATCACACAATGCATGACTTTTTGCATTTGGCGTATTTCCTTAGCATGATGTTTTCAAGGTTCATTCATGTATCAGTACCTCATTCCTTTTTATAGCTGAATAATATTACATTGCATTAATGTATCACATTCTGTTTATCTGTTCTTCAGTTGATGGGCACTTGAGTTGTTTCCACCTTTTGGCTTTTGTGAGTAGTGCTGCTACGAACAAGTACTTGCTTGAATACCTGTTTTCAGATCTTTTGGGTATGTACCTAGGAGTGCAATTGCTGGGTCATGTGGTAATTCTATGTTTAACTTTCTGAAGAACCACTAAATTGTTTTCCATAGCTGTGGCACCATTTTACCCAACAGCAATGTACAAGAGTCCCAACAGCCTCAACAACTTATATAAAATAACAACTTATGGTTATTTTCCATTTTTTAATGTTATAGGTGTGAAATCTTTTAAAAATATAATTTATTATAATGCATATTATTTAATTATTTTTAAAAGCTTTCCCTACTCTATCCCACCTTCATTTTTAAAATTGGTCTGAACTGTGATGTGTTCTTCGGGGGAAATTGGTTAAAAGCAGTGATTTTTGAACTTTTTGATCTCAGGACCCCCCCTTATACTTTTAATAGTTATTGAGGACCCCCAAAAGTTTTTATTTATGGGGGCTATGTCTTTGGTATATACTGTATTAGAAATTAAAAATAGAAATATTATGAAAAATAACTTTTCTCAAACACACACATACAAACTAGTAAAAAGGGTGGCATTGTTTCTCTTACTGCAAATCTAACTTCTGCCATAATAGAAGACTTGGATTCTCACATCAGATTTTTCATTTCATCTGTTGCATTATCACATATCATCCAGGTAGCCTTTGGGAAACTTCCTTAGGCACTTATGAGAGAATACGAGTGAAAGAGGCAAATAATGTCTTAGACTTTATCCTCAGGGACCTAGGAGATCAGAGTTGGATATTTGTTGTTTCTAGCAAAATTAGGAGTGATCTTGGAACAATTTCTCATGCATACCCTAGGAAAGTGTGGCGTTAGTCGTTTATGCCCTCAAACACAAAATATTCAAGGAAAGTATTATTTGGCTCAAAGATGAACCTCTGTAAAGAATCAAAGATGAAAAAGAAATTCACTTTTGTATAATCACTTCATTGATGTTACTCTACTGAAGCAAAATGAACATTTGTATAAGTGTCAATGATTTTAAGAAAACATTTCTTTTTGCTCAATTGGTTAATATCCCACCTTATTCCATAAATTACTTGGGACAGCTCTGGAGATAAGTAGTATAATAGAAATTTTAATATAGATGGGACCAGAATAAAATGGTTAGAAACTAAGATAAAACCAGGAATAGTTAGCACATAAAATATATTTCATATGGTTCTGCATAGCTTTTATAAGTGAGAGAAACTACAGTATTTTCAAATGTTCCTATGTGAAAAAATTTACTGAGATGTTTTAAAATTATCCCATCCTTTAGCAATTTTAAAGTATAGTACCATTTATGAAAGTTTGCTTATTCACCTTTCCAAGGAAAATAATCTTGCGTGTGTAATGCCAGTCTCCTTTGCTTGTGAATTGACCTGCTAACATTTATTACATCAGCTTTATCAAAATTTATTAAATGTTTTTTAACTTTATTGCACTTATCAAGAATTAAGTGATTATTTTGCTGTTTGCAAATGCTAGAATAGTAATTGCATTTTATAACTTAATGCAACATAAAGGAAAGAGTGTAGCACTGTGATCTAGGATACCAGAGATCTATCTTCCGTTCCAGGGCTGGCTTCCCACAAGCTTGGCCAGCCTCATACTTCTTGCTCCTGGGTGGATCAACGAGAAGCGATTAACACAATTTAACTTGGAATGTGGAAGTACTCTACTCTGTTGTTGGAGTGAGTTTGTTTGTTTACGAAAGGTGTTTAAATTCCCCTTTCACATTGTTAGTAAGTATTCCAGGATTAGTATATTAGGATCACAATTAGTATTCCTCCTTTTATTGTGCTTCACAGATAATGTGCCTGGCACACAACGTGGCAACTCTGCTTCGAGCTAGCCTATCAGCGCCATTTTTTCAACAGGCTCAGGTGATGGTTAGCATCTTTTAGCAATAAAGTATTTTTAAATTAAGGTATGTACATTTTTTTTAAGACATGATGCTGTATATTTTACTAGACCGCAGTATAGTGAAATTACTTTTATTGGGTTTGCCAAAAAGTCCATATGGTTTTTTTCTGTAAAATAAAAAACTAATTTTTTCATTTTCACCAATAACTTTATTGATTTGGATGTTTTGAGTATGTTGGCTGTGTCCCATGTGGTATAACCTTGATCGTTCTCAGTTGATGTCTCGATTTGATCACTGTCAGCATCAACTGGTGTACCCAGCTGTGGAGCATCGTCCAGTGAGAAATCTACAGCATGAAACTTTGCAAACCACTTTTGATATGTTCTGTCAGTCACAGCACCTTCTCCATACACTGAACAAATCTTTTTTGTTTTGCGTTTTTACCTTTCTTGAAACAATAAAGCATAATATGCTGAAAATGTCATATATTTCTTCCATCTTCAATATTAAAATGGCTGCACAAAAATTCACCAATTTTGATTTTTTAAAATGCATGCTGATATGGTAGCTGTCATTATACAATTAACAAAATTGTTTTGAATTAAGTTAAAGACAGCTAAGTGCTACTAGAGCCATCTTACAGAAAAAACAACAAACTTTTTGGCCAACCCAATATACGCACTGGGAAACCAAAAAATTTGGTGACTCAATTTATTGTGATATTTGCTTTATTGTGATGGTCTGAAATCACACTTGCAGTGTCTCCAAGATATGCCTATATTAAGATTACTCAGGTGTTCATCTATTAATATTATATGGTTGAGATTTGTGCATTAGCCCTGGCTGGTGTGGCTGAGTGGATTGAGCACTGGTCTGTGAAGCAAAGTGTCGCTGGCTCGATTCTCAGTCACGGCACATGTCTGGGTTTCAGGCCAGGTCCCCAGTAGGGGGCGTGCGAGAGGCAACCACACTGATGTTTCCCTCTCTCTACCCTCCCTTCCCCTCTGTCTAAAATAAATAAAATCTTTAAAAAAAAATCTGTGCATTAAATATATGTAAATTTTACCTTAGAAAATAAAGTAATTGAGTGGTGAGTGGATAGAGGTGGAGATGAAACAAGAAAAGCATAGCTTTTGAAGCTGGGTGATGGGTACATGAGGTTAACAACACTGTTCTGTTCACTTTGTGTATATACATTTGAAGCTTTACATAGTATATGTTTTTTCAAGTGACATTCTGGTCTATCATTAGAGTCAAAATATTAGAATTCATTAATCAAGGAATAGCAACATAAGGATATATAGAAATGTGGAAGTAAATAGGGAAATACAGTGTGACTCTGGGGATTAGAACTGAGTTTGGAGAGGGCTAGTGTAGGGAATGTCTTACTTTGTTTTATAAGGCTTTCAGTGTTAACTTGATTTTTAAACGTTATGCATGTATTACTTTGATAAAATGTATTAATTCTGTGGGTTACTGCATTGTTTTCAAGGAAAATATCCACCTGGTCCTATGTGAATAATTAAGCATAGACCAGTGCTTGGAATATGTAAAAATTCTCTTTATTCACGATAATTTTGGTAGTATGCCCAATTATTTCCATTGCCAAAGGTGGTGATTTACATATGAATTCCTACTACACATCAGTAGTGCTAATCAGTTTGACTTTAGTTTCTTCCCATCTGTACCCTTGCCCTCCTGCAGTTTGTTCTTTATACAGTAGTCAAGAGTGATCATAATTTCTCCTATTGCAACTAGAATAAAATTCAAACTCTACATCATGATCTATAAACAAGGCCATAAATAATATAAATGATTGGATTCCTGCCTCAGTCTCTTGTCACTCTGTCCTCATCACTGTGGCAGGTTTAATGGCCGCCTTTTGCACACTCAATAGCTCAGTCCTGCCTCAAGGCCTTTGAACTTGCCACTCCTTCTGAGACTGGATGCTTTTCCTTGAGGATTTAACTCCTAATAAAAGGCCTTACCTGATCATCTAGCTAGAGTAACCCCCTCCATCCCATCTACATCTAGAGCAGTGGTCCTAAGTGTGATTCTCAGACCAGAAGCATGGGCATCACTTGGGAGCATTTTGTTTGGAAATGTCAAGTCTTAGGTCTGACCCCAGACCTGCTGAAGTAAAATCTGTATTTTAACAAGACCCCCAAGGATGTTGTATATACTTTTAAATTTTCAGCTGTTCCGATTGAGAGTGACCTCCCCCATTTACCTGTCCCTAAATGAAACAAGCTGTGCAAGGGCACTACCTTGTCTCACTGTATCTTCCTGGATCCTATCACCTGACTGTTCAATAAGTATTTGATGGAGGTAATTTTCTGTTTCTGTGTGTGTGTTTCTTTTTATTTATTTATTTACTTATTTTTAAAAATATATTTTAATAGATTATACTATTACAGTTGTCCCATTTTTTTCTCCCCTTTATTCTGCTCCCCCCTGCGCACCCCTCCCAGCAGCATTCCCGTCCATAGTTCCTGTCCATGGGTTGTACATACAAGTTCTTCGGCTTCTGTACATTTCCTATACTATTCTTAACCTCCCCCTGTCTATTTTGCACCTACCATTTATGCTTTTTCTTTCCTGTACTGTTTCCCCCATTCTCCTCCCTCCCTTCTGATAACCTTCCATGTGATCTCTATTTCCATGATTCTGTTCCTGTTCCAGCTGTTGGCTTAATTTGTTTTCATTTTTGTTTTTTTAGGTTCAGTTGTTGATAGTTGTGAGGTTGTTGTCATTTTACTGTTCACATTTTTGATCATCTTCTTTTTCCTAGTCCCTTGAACATTTCATTTAATAATGGTTCGGTGATGATGAACTCCTTTAACTTCACCTTATCTGGAAAGCACTTTGTCTGCACTTCCATTCTAAATGATAGCTTTGCCAGATAGAGTAATCTTGGATGTAGGCCCTTGCCTTTCATGACTTTGAATACTTCTTTCCAGCCCCTTCTTGCCTGTAAGGTTTCTTTTGAGAAATCACCTGATAGTCTTATGGGAACTCCTTTGTAGGTAACTGTCTCCTTCTCTCTTTTTTTTTTTTTTGCTGCTTTTAAGATTCTCTCCTTATCTTAATCTTGGGTAATGTAATTATGATGTGCCTTGGTGTGTGCTTCCTTGGGTCCAACTTCTTCAGGACTCCCTGAGCTTCCTGGACTTCCTGGAAGTCTATTTCCTTTGCCAGATTGGGGAAGTTCTCCTTCGTTATTTGTTCAAGTAAGTTTTCAATTTCTTTCTCTTCTTCTTCTCCACCTGGCACCCCTATGATTCAGATGTTGGAATGTTTAAAGTTGTCCCGGGGGTTCCTAAGCCTCTCCTCATTTTTTTGAATTCTTGTTTCTTCATTCTGTTCTGGTTGAATGTTTGTTTTCCTTCTGCTCCAAATCATTGATTTGAGTCCCGGTTTCCTTCCCTTCACTGTTGGTTCCTTGTATATTTTTCTTCATTTCACTTTGTATAGCCTTCACTTTTTCCTCCATTTTGCAACCATACTCAACCATTTCTGTGAGCATCCTGATTACGAGTGTTTTGAACTCTGTATCTGATAGGTTTGGCTTGTCTCTTCATCAATTAGTTCTGTTTTTGGAGCTTTGGTCTGTTCTTTCCTTTGGGTCTTTTTTTTTTGTCTTGGAGCACCTATTACATTTGAGGGGTGGAGCCTTAGGTATTTGCCAGGGCAGGGCAACCCACGTTACTGCCTTGTGGGCTGTATGTGGCGGGGGGCGGGGATCTGAGAGGGAACAATGCCACTTGCTTGGCTCTTGGCTGGCTTTCAGTCACTTCCGCTGCTACCCACAAGCAAATGGGGACCTTCTGGTGCTGATTCCCAGGTTGGCGGGTTTGTGTACGTTCTAGGACCCTGTGGGTCTCTCCAATAAACTCTCTGCGAGACTTGGGAGTTTCTCCCACTACTTCAAACCCCACAGGTCTTTACCAGTAGAGGTTTTTGAGGCTTTCTTTCCTTGCTCCAGAACCCTGGGTTGCATGCGCTCTCTCACTCCCCAGTTTTTCCTCCCAGTTTATCTGCATGCAAATGTGCGTCTGCTGCTGCCTTTTCCGCCATCGTCCACCAGCCACAGGCTTGCTGCGTGTCCTCTCTGTCCCTCCTACCTGTCTGAATGAATGTTTCTTACTTTAACTCCTTGGTTGTTGGACTTCCATACAGTTCAATTTTCTGGCAGTTCTGGTTATTTTTTTGTTTGTTTTTAAATTTGTTGTTCTCCTTCTTTTGGTTGTGTGAGGAGACAAAGTGTATCTACCTATGCCTCCATCTTGGCTGGAAGTAGCCTGCTGCTCTTATGTGTTTCTTGAAGTGTCTTTCTCTGTCTGACTTATTTCATTTAGCATAACACCCTGTAGGTTCACCCATGTTTTATTGCTGTGTAATATTCCATTCCACCTTCTTTATCCAGTCATCTATCAGTGGACACCTAGGTTGCCTCCATATCTTGGCTATTGTAGGTAATGCTGCAGTAAACATATGGGTGCATATATCTTTTTGAGTTAAGTATTTTCATTTTCTTTGGATAAATATCCAGGAGTGAAATTGCTGGGTGATATGGTAGGTCTATTTTTAGTTTTTGGAGGCATCTCCATACTGTTTTCCATAGTAGTTGCACCAGGTTGCAGTCCCACAAACAACAGTACTACAGGAGGGTTCCCATTTCTGCACATCCTTACCAACACATGTTATTTGTTGACATTTTAATAATAGCTATTCTGGTGTGGGTGGTATTTCACTGTGGTATTGATTTGCATTTCCCTGATAGTGATATTCAGCATGTTTTCACATGTGTGTTGGTCATCTCTATGTCTTTGGAGAAATGTCTCTTCCTGTCCTTTGCCTATATTTTATTGGATCTTTTGTTTGTTTATAGTTATCTATTAGTTTGTATTATGTGTTGTATGAGTTCCTTATGTATTTTGGATATCAACCCCTTATCAGATACAGAATTTGTGAATATATTCTCCCTTTCAGTAGTTTGTCTTTTTGTTTTCTTGATGCTTCTCTTCATTGTACAGAAGCTTTTTAGTTTGATGAAGTCCCATTTGTTTATTTTTGCATTTGTTTCCCTTGCTCAAGGTGACATATCCACAAAAGTATTATTTAGATTTATTACCTATATTCTAGGAGTTTTATGGATTCAGGTTTTACATTTAAATATTTAATCCACTTTGAGTTTATTATTGTATATGGTATAAGAAAGTGCTCCAATTTCATTCTTTTTGGCATGTATTTGTTTAGTTTTCCCAACACCACTTGTTGAAGAGCCTGGCATTTCTCCATTGTATATTGTTGCCCACTTTGTCATAGATTAATTGACCATATAAATGAGGGTTTATTTCTGGGCTCTCTATTCTGTTCCCTTGATCTATGTGTCTGTGTTAGTATCATACTGTTTTGATTATTATAGCTTTGTGGTATCCTTTGAAATCAGGGAGCATGATACCTCCAACTTTATATTTTTCCTCTAGATTGTTTTCTCTATTTGTGGACATCTGTGATTCCATATAAATTTTAGGATTATTTTGTTCTAGTTTTGAGAAGAATGCCATTGGTATTTTAATAGGGATTGCATTAAGTCTATAGGTTGCTTTGGGTATTATGATCATTTTAACAATATTAATCCTTCTAATCCCTGAGCATGGTATATCCTCCCATTTATTTGTGTTCTCTTCAATTTTTTTTCCCCAGAGTACAAGTCTTTCGCCTATTTTGTTCCTAGGTATTCTATTCTTTTTGATGCAATTATAAATGGGATTCTTTTGTTATTTCTCTTTCTCATCATTCTTAGTGTGTAGAAACAGTGGGTTTCTATATATTAATTTTGTGTTCTGTAACTTTACTGATATTTTACAATTAATTCTGTTATTTTTTTAATGTATTCTTTAGGGTTTTTTGTAGAGTATCATGGTATCTGCACATAGTGACAGTTTTACTTCCATTCCAAATGGCTGCCTTTTATTTCTTTTTCTTCTCTGATTGCTGTAGCTATGGCATCCAGTGCTATAGTGAATAAAAATGGTTAGTATGGACATCTTGTTTTATTCCTTATCTTAGAGGAAAAGCTTTCACCATTGAGTATGATATTGTCATATATAGCTGTTATCATGTTCAGGTAAATTCCTTTTACGTACTTTTTTGAGAGTTTTTATCATAACAATGTTGGATTTTTGTCAAATCCTTTTCTGCATCTGTTGAGGTGATCTTATGATTTCTATCATTGGTTTTGTTAATGAGATGAATAACATTATTTTGTGGATGTTGAACCACTCTTGTACCCCTGGTATAAATCCCTCTTGCTCATGCTATATAATCCTTTAAGGCTTTGTTGAATTCAGTTTGCCAGTGTTTTGTTGAGAATTTCTGCCTCTATGTTTATTGAGAATATTGGCCTGTAACTGTCTTTTTTTGTAGTGTCTTCGATTTTTGTATCAGGTAATGCTGACTTCGTAGAATGAATTTGAAAGCATTTCTTCCTCTTCAATTTTTGGGAATAGTTTGAAAAGGATAGGTATTAAAATGTTTGGTAGAATTCACCTCTTATGCCATCAGGGCTTTTTTTGTTGCAAGTTTTTAAATTACTACTAGAATTGCATTGCTAGTAATTGGTCTGCTCAGATACTCTCGTTCTTTCTGGTTTAGTCTTGGAAGGTTTTATGTGTCTAGATATTTTATCTATTTTTCCTTGATCACCGAGTTTGTTGGCATATAATTGTTTATGGTATTCATTAATGATCCTTTGTATTTCAGTGGTGTTGATTGTAATTTCTCCTCTTTAATCTTATTTTTTTTGGCTCTCCTTTTCTTGATGAGTCTTGCAGGGGTTTGTCAATTTTTTTATCCTTTCAAGGAACCAGCTCTTAGTTTTGATATTTTCCATTATTACTGTTTTTAGTTTATTTCTTTCCACTCTGATCTTTATTACCTTTCTTCTACTTATTTTGTGTTTTGTTTGTTATTTGCTTTAATTCCTTTAGGTATAAAGTTAGTTAGTTTATTTGGAATTTTTCTTGCCTATGCTATGCCTGTGTGGCTATGAACTTTCCTGTTTGAACTGCTTTTGCTGCATCCTGTAAATTTTGTAAAGTTGTGGGGTTTTCCCCTCAAGGTAGTTTTTTATTTCCTGTTTGATTTCTTCTTTTATCCATTGGTTGTTTAGTAGTATGTTGTTTAATCTGCACACATTTGTGTTTTTCTCCAGTTGATTCCTAATTTCATTCCATTGTAGTCAGAAAATATGCTTGATATAATTTCCATCTTCTTGAATTTATTTTGGTCTGTTTCATGGCCTAATATTGGTCTGTCCTGGGAAATTCTGCATGTGCATTTGAGAAAAATATGTAATTTGCAGTTTGGGGATGAAATGTTCTGTACATGTCTATTAAGTCAGTCAGATCTAATATGGCATTAAGGACATTATTTCCTTATTAATTGTCAGTGTAGGTGATTTATCCATTGAGGTAAGTGGATTATTAAAGTCTCCAACTATTATTGTATTACTCTTAATTTCTGCATTTAGGTTCATATGCTTAAGTGTTCCCATGTTGGATGTGTAGATATTTGTAATTGTTTTATCCTTGAATCAATCCCTTTGTCATTAGGTAATGCCCTTCTTTGTCTCTTTTTATATTCTTTGTCTTAAAGTCTGTTTTGTCTGATGAGTATTGCTACCTCAGCTTTCTTTTCATTTGTATTTGCATGGAATATCTTTTTCCATCCCTTCACTTTCAGTCTGTGTGTCTTTAGATCTAAAGTGAGCCCCCTGTAGGGAGCATATAGGTCGGTTTTGTTTTTGTTTTTCTTTTTTTAACTGTTGTGCTGCCTTGTTTCTTTTTTCTTTTCAAAAAAGATTTTATTTATTTATAGAGAGGGGAGGGAGGGAGAAAGAGAAAGAGAGAGAAACATCAGTGTGTGAGAGACACATCAAATGGTTGTCTTTCTCACACGCCTACTAGGGACCTATCCCACAACCCAGGCATATGTCCTGATGGGGAATTGAACTAGCAGCCTTTTGGTTCGCAGGCCGGCGGTCAGTCCATTGAACCACAGCAGCCATGGCCACCCTGTTTCTTTTGATTAAGTAACTATTGATAGGTATGTGCTTATTGCCATTTTGTTAATTGTTTTTTGGTAGTTTTTGTTTTTCTTCTTCCTTTTTCTCTTGTTCTCTCTTCAATTCATTGGCTTTCTCTAGTGTCCTGATTGGTTGTATATTTTTGGTTTGTGGTTACTATGAGGTTCATATATATCCATCTATATTTATAGAAGTCTATTTTAGGTTGATAGGCATTTAAATTCAAATGCATTCTAAAAGCACTACACTTTTAATACCCTTACTCTTTGGTTTTGACATTATGTATTATATCTTTTTGTTATGTGCATATCCTGACTATTGTAGTTAGGGTTAATTTTGCTACTTTTGTCTTTTAATCTTTATATTAGCTTTTTAAATGGTTGACTCATTATGTTTATTAGATATTTGCTTTTACCAGTGAGATTTTTTTTTCCTGTATTCTTTATTTCTAGTTATGACCTTTTCTACATAAAGAAGATCCTTCAATATTTCTTGTAAAACTGGTTGAATGTTGATGAACTCCCTTATTTGTTTATTTGGGAAACTCACTATATTTCCTTCAGTTCTGAATGGTAACCTTGTCAGATATTCTAGGTTGTAGGTTCCTCTCTTTCAGCACTGTTTCTTGCTTCTTCCTTCTGGCCTATTGAGTTGCTGCTGAGAAATCAGCTGAGAGCCTTACGGAATTACCTTCCTATGTGACTTTGTTTTTCACTCTTGCTGCCTTTAAGATTGGCTCTTTATCCTTAACTTTTGCCATTTTAATTACAATCTGTCTTGGTGTAGTCCTCTTAGGGTTCATCTTGTTTGGAACTTTCTGTGCTTCCTTGAATATGTTTCCTTTCTCTGATTAGGTGTTTTTCAGCCATTATTTCTTCAGATATACTTTCTGTCCCTTTCTCTGTCTCTTCTTCTGGAATTCCTGTAATGCAAATGTTAAAGAGTGCTTGATAATGTTATCACAGAGGTTTTTTACGCTCTCCTCATTTTTAAAATTTTGTTTTTTCATTTTGCTATTGTGATTGGGTGATTTGTACAATACTATTCTGTCTTTCAGGTCACTAATCCATTCTTTTGTATAAACTATTTGCTGTTGATTCCTTCTAATGTATTAGTCATTTGTGTTATTGATTTCTGCATCTCTGTTTTTCTTACATTTTCTAACTTGTTAAAGTGCTCTCTGAGCTCATCTATTCTACTCTCAGTTGGTTGAGCATCCTTATGACTATTTCTTTCAATTCTGTATCAGGCAAATTATCTCCATTTCATTAATTTTTTAGTTTTTTTTCCCCCTGTTCATTTGGGGCATATTCTCTGTCCCCCACCCCTCGTTTTTTTGTTGTTGTTGTTGTTGTTTTTTTGTTTTTTTTTTACTTTCTGTGTTTATTCCTATGAGTTAGATAAAAATAGATATCTCTCCTACCCTGACTAGTGTGGCTCTGTTGGATGGGTGTTGTTCCCCATAAATCAAAAGGTTGAGGTTTCGATTCCTGGTCAGGGCACATGCCTGGGTTGCGGGTTCAGTCCTTGTCTGGGCACATATGTGAGGTAGCTGATGGATGTTTCTCTCCCTCACCCTCCCCCCGCCCCTCTTTCTAAAATTAAATAAATAAAATCTTTAAAAAAAAAAAAAAGGATATCTCCCCCAATCTTGAAAAAGTAACCTCTGTGTAGCTATGTACCGGATGGTTTTGGCAGGCAGGTTGTAGCAGGTGGGTATGTGTGGTGCCTCATGTGCTGCCTGTCCAGGAGTAGATTTAGTGCAAGGCTGTCTGAAGGGGGCACCTATCCTATTGTTTTGTCTGTGGCCCAGTGGGGTCTGGGTGGGGCTGCTCTGAGTGCATCACAAAGCCCTACTAGCTTCGCACTTTCTCTTGGATGGAGCCTTTTCATGTGTGTGCACTGATGTGATGCACTTTGCTAGTTTTGCACCTTCTCTGGTTAGAGCAGTCCCACGTGCGTGTGCAGCAGCGCTCCACTCACTCTGCACAGAACAGCCCTGTGTGTTGGCATGTAATGCTTTGCTAGCCCCACACTTAATCCCAGTGGGGCAGCCCCATATGCATCTGAAACAGTGCCCCACTGTCTCTGCACTTTTTTTGACAGGCAGCCCTGCCAGCAGGTACCACAGCATTTTGCTAGCTCTGTATTCTCTCCAATGCCCTGCCATACCTACTAGATCAGTCTCTTGGCGGAGGGGCCCTTGTACGTACACTCTGTCGCCCTTCTGTTCCTGTTGGAGTTAGCTCTGGGGGAGTTGGCAGGGTACACACAGCAGCAGCCCAGAAGGTTGGCCAGACAACCTGGATAGAACTCCTGCTTGCTATCCAAGCACAGGGGAAATGTTAACTGTGGTGCCCATCATTTCCTCTGGTCTTGGAGAGTTTCCTCAGCTTCTGGAGAGCTCTTGCAGTTCCCCAACCTTCTCTACATGGTGTCTATTGTTTCTTGTGCAGAAGCTTTTCAGTTGGCTCTTAGTTGTCTCTCAGGAGGAATTGCTGTAAATACAGTTGTACATTGGATGTGCTCTTGAGAGGGGCAAGTTCAGCATCCTCCTATACCATCTTGGACTTGCCTCTTTGTCTACTTAACCTTGAATGAACAAATAGGATAATTTACATCAGGGGTTTTCAGCTGGGGGTGATTTTATCCCCAAGGAACATTTGGCAATGGTTGAAGCCATTTTTGGTTGTCACAACTGGCCGGGTACTAGTAGTATATAATGAACAGAGGCCAAGGATACTGCTAAACACCCTGTGATGCACTGAACTGCCCCCTACCACAAAGAATTAGTTTAAAACATCAATAGTGCCGCTGCTAAGGAGACTCTAGCTGAAATTAAGAGAGTCCTTCCCCTGCAAATACTAATGCCATCAGAAAAAGAATACTTTATCCTACCTTTTGGAAAAGAGACTATATAGAAATTAGCAATGTAGAGATTTGGATGGGTATATTGGCATAACATTCTCAGAGAATTTTACAATTTTCAAAATAGGAAAACTCAAATATAGGGTTACTGGTTTTCCTTATTTTACAGATGGGGTCGAGGATTTGGTCTTTTGGGTTCCATTTTTGGAAAGGATGGTGTATTAAACCAGCCAAACAGTGTCTTTGGACTTATATTTTATATACTACAGTTATTACTTGGTAAGTATTATACAGCAATACAAAAATAAGGTGTTTTTGTTACAGTCCATTTAGTGCTTTGTCTTTGCCCTGAAGTATCTTTAAATAAAAACATGTTTATGATAGAACCACTAGTTATACATTTTTGTGTTGTGAAACTTGGTTCACTACAATTCTGTTGACACTAATGCTGACCTTGGTATCTGTTGTTGTTTAATCAGGAATAGTGGCATCTCATAATATCTATAAAAACCAGTCCCATTCAGAGAAGTTATTGCTCCAGTCTTCCCTGGAAACCTTTTTCCTTACTATTTTATATACTCTTTAGCTATTTTAAAATATATGCTTTGGGAAAACATTAATGGTTAACAATATTCACAGTTCCATCACCTTTACTTGTCCATTATTAGCATTGTCTTCTGATTATTTTCACTTATTTTTTATACAAACTCTTTCGTTGTTTATCCTCTTAAGTGTTTTGTTATTGTTGACATCAGGTGTCAAAATTTTTTATGTCTAAATAACACCGCGATCAACTTTGTTTAAAATTCCCCTGACACTTACAGCCTTCCCTCTTTAAATTATTTCCACAGAGTAAGTTTCCAAACATGCGATGAATAAGCCAAAAAATAGATTTTTAAATTGAGTTTAATAGATATTAGCAAATGACTTTTCCCTCAGTTGTCAGATTTCCCCAAAGTTTCATCCACTTTCATTTTTAAAAACTGTTTTTGTAAAATACCTCATTTAATATTATATATTAGTAGCTGTTATTTTATTTTGCTATATTTTATTTTTCCTTTATTGCCAATTTAGTTATTGGGATTCTGATTATAGTCCATTTTCATATTTGTTACAAATATTTAACCCATTCTGTATCCTTTTTTGTGTTAGTTTGGTGAATTTTGATTGTACAAAAGTGTTTATACTTTTAAAGTTAAATTCATTCATTTTTGCCCCTGCATTTCAGTTATTATTTCATCCTGTTATCTGTCAGCTCTTCTGTGCTCTTCTGTCTAGCTGGAATGGATTTGTTATGAGGCAAATTGTGAATCTAATTTTTCTAAATAGTCCTATCAAGTTTGTTCCATTCTGTACTTATATATCCTGTAGAAATACAAAAATATGCACAAGGATATTCATAGCAGTACAGTATAAAATAGCAAAAAATTGAAAGTAGCTCAGCAAAATATAATGGTTGAATAAATTAGGTTGCATCCATATTAGAAAACAGTGTAGCCACTAAAGGAAAAAGTTGATCTACATGTGTATCCTGAAGAGATCAAAGCATAGTTTAGAGAAAAAAAGCAAATTGTGGTATAATTGGTATAGGATAACTACATGTTTATACATATGCATGTAAATGCACAAGAAAGGGTCTGGTGATTGGGGGCCAGGGTTGAGACTTTCATGTTTTATCCCATTTATTTGTATTTTGTTTGGATTTCTAAAGACGAATATAAAGTATATGCCCAAATTAAAATAGCTGGAGAAATGCCTTGGACTATGTTAATTTTTGGAGATAGAGGTGGAATAAATGTCTATTTATATTTAATATTATGTATAGGTATTTTAAATCATATGTACATCTATAGTTTTTCTATTCACTTATGTATTTTTAATGTCAGTGTCTTCACCATTGGAGTCACATTTGAACTTGTCTGCAATTTTATCTTCACTTTCTTCTAGGCTGTTTGAGATACATTTTTAACTTTTCCATAGGTAATACATTCACATAGTTCAAAAGTTTTTTAAAAAGGGTATAGAATACTACACAGTGAGAAGTCTGTCCCACTCTTGTCCCCCTCTGCCCACTTCCCACTGCATTTCATCCCTGACTGGTAGCTTCCTGTTGTTGTTACAGAGTCTCTTTAGGCCTATACAAGAAAATACAAACATATAATCGTAATTTTCTGCCTTTTTAAAAAAAGATAAATGCTATACACACTGTTCTACATACTTTTTGTTTTGCTTGACTGACATATCATGGTGATCTTTCCATTGCAGTACATTGTGTCTTCATTCTTTTTTACAGCTGTGAAATATTCCATTGATTGATCGTACAATCACCTGTTTAGAGTTACAGCACATTTTAAATTCCATTGGGAGTTCTGTACTGAGCCACCAGTTATATTACATTAGGACAAGTTTGATACTGTAATATTTAACTAATAGCTACCGTTTATGAAGCATTCTAAGTGTTTATACCTGTTAGCTCTTTTAATCTGCACAATAGTATTAGGATGTAGTCATGATTATCATCACAATATATTACAGTTAAATATGTTACAGTTAGCACCGAGAAAGTAAATAACTAGTCTGTATCATTTTGAAACTAACTTTCTTAGGTTAAAATTAAGGTGGCCGCATAATTTTTGAAGTTTTAGACATTTAGCATAGTGGAGGTCAGCAGCAAACTTTTTTAATAAAGAGCCAGGTAGAAAGTAGTTTAGGTTTTGCTGACTGTCACAGCTACTCAACTCAGCGATTCTTGTATGAAAGCAATGACAGGCATTACATCAGTGAGTTTGCCTGAGTTCCAATAAATCTTTATTTACAAAATCAGGTGGCCGGTTGGATTTGCTAGTGCCTGGCATAAGTTACCCAACAGCACCTTAGTCTTGAAGAGCCCTCTTAAAGCATCATACTTTTGTACCGACTGGTGCCACGGGGCGTCAGGCCCCTGTGGCCAGGCTGCAGCCCGCAGGCCACTTCTCTTTAATAGGCAGTGTGGATTTTAGCTCCTTACCTCTTCAAACCTACTACCACCTATTCTTATTTTTCCCTGTTTCTGTTATTCTTATCCATTAGTTGTTGGGTAAATGCACACGTTCTCAGTACTGTTGGCTATAGGAAATCACAAAACAATACATGTAAGTGTGTCATATGGCATGAAGAATTCAGGCAAGTTTTTGTTATGAGGGCCGCAGCCTTTTATTATTAGCATTGTCTTCTGATTCTTTTCACTTATTTTTTACACAAACTGTTACATTGTTGACACATAACCGCCTTTTTTCTTGATCTGGTTTGAACCACATGTGGTCAACTGGCCAAACGTGGTTTTCCTTATCCTCCAGGGTAAGCCATTTCTGAAATATTTTTTTTTCTTCTTCAAAGCAGCATTTTGGTGTGATTATCTCCCATTATGGATTTTTGATAAATTTGGTCTAAACGTGGGAAAGCAAATTTTATTTCCCACATATAGGAAGCCTATAGTGAAAATTCCAGGGAAAATGTGTTGGGCTTGGAAGAAAACGTTGTGGTCCTAAGATTCCTTTATTCATTAAGAAAGGTGGGGCTGTCAGTTTTACAAGTCAGCTTCATTACATAATGTGATTGCAAGATTGCCTCTTTTCCTTGTGTGCCTTAACCGAAGCTAGTTTATGAAATAAGTAACATCTCATCTAGAATATTGACAAGTCAGAAACATTGTAGCTATAAACCGGGTATCCTGTATGCCAAAGCAATCTACATAATCTTAACAAAAGAGGCTGGTAGGTTTTGTTCTCAAATTTCATAGTGTTTTGCAGTCAGATCAGTATTCCAACATTAGCAAATCACAAAATGTTACCATGTTACCTTTTAACTCAGAAATTTTCTCTCCATTATCAGGGTCTGATTGAGCCAAGTGTCTTTCTCTTGCAGGCATGACAGCAAGTGCAGTTGCAGCTTTAATCCTCATGATGTCCTCCATCGTGTCTGTAGTCGGGTCTTTGTACCTGGCCTACATTCTGTACTTTGTGCTGAAGGAGTTTTGCATCATCTGCGTCATCACATATGTGCTGAACTTCATTCTTCTTATCATCAACTACAAACGACTAGTTTACTTGAATGAGGCCTGGAAACGGCAGCTGCAGCCCAAGCAGGACTGACAACCTGGCGAACTCTTAACTGACAGTCTGAAGTCCCTTTTTCCATTAAGTTAATTTTGCAGCATTTTTTTTATTCTTCACAACAGACACTTTCCCTAAGAATCTTAAACTGATTTTTTAAAATCTTGTAAATCAGAAGGGTATTTTCTGTGTCAATTTTCATTTTAAATATGGATACAAAAAAAAAAAATACCGAGCCAATCAAAGACAAGCTTTAACTTTACTTTGAAGATGTTCCTGAAATAATTAAATGTAGCCCTCAACTGTAAAGTGAGCAACCATTGCTAGTAATTCTCCACTGTGTATAAATTCAGTTTCAGGTATAACAAATGTGATCATGACATGAAAATATTTTAGAATAGATACTGTATTAATATTGCCATGTTTACAATATGTAGTATGTTTTTAGCCGATGAATTTAAAAATGTAGATTCAACTAGAATTCATTTCGTGATATTTGTAAATAAAGGTAGAAATATTGGATTCATCCCTGCAGAACTTACTGTACAGTTTAGTTGAAGTGTAGCAATGAAGACTTGTCAGCTCAACACTGACGAAGAAAAAGTGAAAATAGTAAGTCCATACAGAGCATCTTGTGAAAAGTACTGATAGCTGTGTGTCTGGCATTGACAGCAAAAATAATAGGGTAAGTGGTTCCCTACCTTCCTCTGAAAGGTAGGGGAAAATCTTCCTCTGAAAGGAAGAAACTATTTGGACATTCAAGTCAAACTTGTGTCTAGTCATAAAACTGGATCAGTTCTACCTTAAGTCATGTGACCAAACCATCAAGTCCAAGGCTTTCAGGACACTAAAGATGGGAAAATGGATACGTTTCTTTGGAGAAAAGCTGGAAATATTAATATAGAATTTTAAGATAAAGTCTCTTACAAGAGTTGACTTTTCATTCAGATATTTTTCCTTAACATTGGTGCCAGTCAACCAAACAGTATTATTATGGCTTTGAAATAACCAGTATAAGCCCAGTCACTCCAGAGGAGGACTGCTCTTGGGTAGCTCTAGTGTTTTCCCTGTTACTTTCTGCACTAACTAATCAAATGTTTAGTTTGTTTTAGAGTCAGATATTGGATTTGTCAACTTTAGGGCTGACATGCTGCTCAGTTTCCTTAATTGAGAGTACTACAGGTAGAGAACTACCTGAAGGCGAAATATAGTACTGTTGTCACTACTCTTTCTAGTAACTACACAAATGCAGAATTTCTAAGTGATTTGAATAAACCCAAATAAAATTGCGACAGTATGTTTCTATGGTTAACATCTTATGTCAACATGTTAAAAGTGCCTTCTGTCTTAAATCTTAAACCAAATAACTTGTGTGTGGAACTTGGGCAGAAGTGTCCTTCCTTCCTTCCTTAGCATAGACAACTTGCATTATATAGAAAGCTTCTGTATGATCATTTTATTCCTTAGATTGAGAAGCAGTACCAAAAATTTTGCTTCCAATTCAATCAGTCATTATGTTAAAAATAGAGACCAGTTATTTAAGTGCTTTATTTGCCTTTTTGAAGGGCAGGGACAGGCTCTGCTCTGTAAACTGTCTGTGTAGAGTGAGCAACTGTTTTCCAACTGTCATTAATTAATGCAATGTATTCTTTGGCCCAAGGCAGGTATAAAATCTGAATTGTAATGAACTTTAATGAGTTTAAACCAGTTTTGTAAAAGAGGGTTTAATTCAGATTTCACCCAGGCTGGTATTTTCCCATGAATGTGAATATTTCAATGCCTGTCTTATTATGTATGTATGGTTCTTATTTCTGTAGTTAAAGAACTCTAGGAAGCATTGATTAGATGTCTCGTGTTTATGGAGAAACGAGCCCTAATGTTGTTGAAGTGAACTGTACAATGAGGTCATGTAGTAGTGCTTCCAGTTCTGCCAAGCCATTTACTGGTTCTCTTTTCTAAACTGCAGTGGAAATGGCTTAACAGTTAAAAGACTTCTGTGGTATATGTGACACTGGTTGTGCTAAACAAGTTCCTCATGTCCCAGTTTAAGATTTTTTTCATCATATTTTGTATCAATCAGCAGAGTATAGTTAAAGCTTGTCTTGATGTTGCACTCTTGCAGATGTCTTCAATTCAGTGAAAAAAATGTAAAAATGTTCAGCTAGACCCTTCAAGTTTTTTCTTTGCTTTCCTAAGCCTGGGGGGAAATACCACTGTTTTGAGTTGTATAAAAAACATTGCCACATTCCTACAAACCAGAATTAACCTTTTTCTCACTGAGCGATGAACACGTGCTGCCTGAACTAAGAGCACTGCAGTGACAGTATCTCAGTAAGCAACAGAACCCTGGTGGGTGTTCGTTGCATTTGTGCCCTGGATGAATTTAGGCTCCTTTCTACATCTTCTGCGTCACCCCAGAAGGCGGAAAACACCGTATTATAAAATCTGAGGATTGTCATGAGTATTTTAGGCTGAATATTTAAACATTGTAAAATTACTAGCTACCAATATTGAAGAGCAGATTAGGGGAATTGAATTTCTGTGTTTGGCAGTAATTCCATGCTTCTTAGTTTTTGATATGATTTGTAACGAAGCCTTATGAACTTGATAGTTGCATCGTTTGAAGAAATAAGAGAAGTTGTGTTTAGATGATAAATTCTAGGGAATCTAGGTGGTTTGGAGAATTTCATTTGGTTTTTCACTGCAGCTATTGCTGTCAGTGAGGGTTAACTTATGGTGAAATAATTCAGGTTTAACTAGCTGGGTGCCAGGAATTACTTTTATTTGATGTATGTAGCCTCTCCTTAAATCCATTACTGTTAAGGATGGTGAAAGCATTGACCGTTTTCATTCGAAGAGACAAAGATCTTTTGGTATGAGAGATCTTTGGACCTACTAGGTAGGACAGAAGACCAAGACTACAGTAAAATTAAAATGATTTGTTGGCTTTAGTTTACTTATATTTCATTTATATTTACTTTTAAGACTATCAGCAAAAGTGCAAAGTTACCTTCAGCAATTACTTCGTAATTTAAATTGGTACCATTGCCTGACACCAGGGAATGCTGACATATCTTGAAACTCAGTATTAACCAGATGCCAACAAGAAACCTACTACCATTTTTGTTAACCTATTTGAGAAGGAGCACCTAATAGGCAACCTTTGTCCTCGTGTCTTTTCCCCCAACATACGAACATTGGTGAAACATCTCTATTTAGATACATTAGGCAGCACTTATGATTCCTCATTTGTGAGAACTATCCTTCAATTAAACAAAAAGGGCGTGGGTGGGAGTCCAGGCTACTTGGTTAAACATGTTTCTGACAAATTAGCCCAGAAAAAGTGAAATGTTTTGTTATAAAACTGTATTAAGCATGGCCTAGGTATGAGGTGTATGATCTGTATAATATGTTCCATCAAAAATATTTATTACTAGTGCTTTAAACTCCAGAATAAACATTCATTTAAAATGGAGTTCACTGGGCAGAATTCCCCTTTAACATAGATAGGAATATTCTTTATCAGAGATTTAGGACACAGTTTTGCTAACTGATAAAAAACAAAAACAAATGTAAATATGTAAGAATGTTTATTTGTTGCACATAACATTTTTGGTATAAAATAAATGTAGAAGTTACCTGTGGAAGCTGTTGCCATCATTCTTACACTGCAGTATTACATTTTAAAAGAGAAGCTGAAGTGAATTCACTCTGATAAACTATTTGAAAGTAACCTCATTTCTACAGATGTACTGAGTTGACTCTTTTTCTCTTAAATTACATGTACCTTACAGAAGACACAAGTCTTAGAGATTACAGAACTTGGAATTCCTATAGGTTTATGATATATGTGGTGGTCAAGAATTAATGAAAAAGATGTTACTGCTTTCGGTTCTGTAAGCAGCACATAGAATGCATTTATTAATCAGCTGTTTTTCTAGTGGTTTACTTTAGCTCACCTTGAATACTCCACTTTTAGTTTTCTTAAAAAGTAATATCTACAAGAAAGATGAATCCATTTGAAACACAGTTTAGCCGTGTTCTATTGACTAGAAAAATGTGTGTGGTGCTAGAACCTTAGGATTTAAGAAATGAGTCTTACAGATATATTATTTGTGTTGATCATTGAAATGTTCATTGTGAGGATACATTCCCTTCTACATTAAAAGGCAACCTAAGCCCTGGCTGGTGTGGCTCAGTGGATTGAATGCTGGCCTGCAAACCAAAGGGTCACCGGTTCGATTCCCAGTTAGGGCCGCACATGCCTGGGTTGTGGGTCAGGCCCCCAGTGGGGGTCATGCGAGAAGCAACCACACATTGATGTTTCTCTCCCTTCCCCTGCCTTTAACCACTTTAACCCGGGGGGTGGGGGCGGGGGGGAAGGCAACCTAAGAATTATAAAGTCTGAAAACCAGATTTAAAATTTACCCCGTTTCCTTTTATCCAGTTTGGATATTCATTTCAGAAAACAGAAGATAAAGGATAGCTAAAAAGCCTCAAAGAAAAATGAGCCTTAAAACTCTGATTAGAAGTGATGGTGATAAGGTATAAAAAGTGAATGGGACACCTAGATTGGGGAAAATAAAAATACTTGGATCAAAGAATTGAAGTGTATCTAGAATTTTTCTAAATGTAATTATCTGCTTGCAGGAAAACTCAAAAACACATATCCTACCTTCTAATATGGAGGCATCCCACTAATGAAAATAATGTTCCTCCATATCTCAGAAAGTGGACAGTGTAAACAATAAACAATCTTAAACTATGAAAGTAGAAATAACAAAAGGGCGGAATACCTGGCTGACAAAGCAGCCATGCATTCATTTATTAGCAAACATTTTCTACCAACAAAGAACTGCTAGGTATCATAACCCTACCATAAGTAGGTATTTCTTCCACTGTAAATTATTGGGGGGTTGGTACAAAGCTGTTTCATGTGAGTTAGCCTCTTGCCCTTGTCTGAGCAGTTCTGGGGGAGGTCACCCCTGAAATTCCCAGAGCCATAATTCACTTACCAGGGTGTTGAACAATATTTGGGGAAAGCAAAACTTGGATCAAGAGCTAGCCCTCTCTCCATCATTCTTCAGTGGTGAGTCCAAGACATTCTCTGACAGTTTGGAGGTTTATGGGTCTTTAAAAGCACTAAATCAATCTCCAGTAGCACTGAGGTTATACTGATATGTTAAATTGAATAGATTTTTCTATTTTTAAAAAAATTAGCAAATTGGTTATTTATTAACTATCAGAACTGATTGAACTTTTTAAACATTTTTAAGTCAACACATTTTTTAAAAAAGTGTAAGTAAAACATTGCAGTAATAGAATTATATACTCCTCAGCTGTGATTCCCAAGTACTACTGTTCAGTGGAAAACTGGAAGTTAAAATACAGAATATGAGAAAAGGCTTTTTTATAGTGGGCATTACTGTGAAAAATGATCCATGTACAGAAATATTTCATAGTTCCAGAGGTGCTGATTATGTCTACTACTTGGATCAAATTTGAAAAATGGAAGGTGAGGCTTGCATGAGCCTGTCAAGCAGCACGGTAATAAACGCAAGGCCTGCCAGGGGAGGGGTGAAAACAGCACTTGTTCGTAGATACTCTGGTAGCAATGATAAGAAATATGCTTCATAGATTAACATTTACTGAAGTATAAATATGTAGTATGACTGACAGGAAAAAAGCCAATGTCTAATAAAGCTATAACTTAGTTCAACAGTATTTATAAAAAAAAAAAGGGCCCTACCCCTAATTTGTAACAGTGTAGCTGTTCTGTATATTTTTTAACGTTTACCAAGAGTTTAAATATTATTCCTTGACATTAAACCAGAACACAAAATGATTCCTTCAAGAAAACTAAGTGGAAGAAAGAAATATGTAACCCCTAGAATTCCTAATTATTTGAACTGACTACACTCTCATTTCTTAAAAGTGGTTAAAGATGGCCACTAAAATGAGGTCAACTTACCTTAACTGTCTCTGTCATGGAGCTTGGAAAGGGGGGCTAAAAGGGGGCGTGTGTTCGTATGTGCAGTCAACCATAAAGGAAGTGAATCAAGTTCTGTATTAAGAACTGTATTTGGTTCATGGTCAACCATTTGGGCACCAATAAGGAGTATTTTTCCAAAGCATTCAACTTTAAATCAGCATAGGTGAATAGTGAAGTTTCAGGAATAATGTCCCTGCTGTAATGGAGCCTGTGAAGAAGAGAAATGATTCCTTAAGGAAAGACCATCCTCTGGGAGCTGGGAACAGTTAACCCTTGAACAATGCAGGGCTTGGGGTGCCAACCTCCTGCGCTGTTGAAAATCTGCACCTAACTACAGTTAGCCGCCTTCCTGCATGTGCACCCCAAGTGCAGAGTTGACCCTTGGGCAACACTGGTTTGAACTTTAAAAAGTGGACCCGTCAAACTTGTGGTGTTTAAGGGTCAACTGTACTTGTCCACAGGCCCAGCCTATTTCAAGAGGTCTCACAGTCAGTAGAATCAGTTATGATGAGGTCAAAGGGCTCCTTAGCCCCATCTCCACTTCTTTGGAGACTAGACTATAGCTGAGAGTAGAACAATGTCCTGGAAGAACCGTAACCTCTGAGCTCCCTTCCAAATTCACATTCCTTAACTCTTAACTGAAAACCAGCACACAGAGACCTTGGTCATTATTCCAACATACCACTTTCTGTAAATTTGTTGGGACTTCGGCTCACCTGTGGAGTTTTTCACTCAGGGCTGGCCTGGTTTGGCAAAAGAGCAGGGTGGCCTTAGGCTGCGGGGCCATTCCTGTGGGCACACACTGTCTAAACCCAGCAACTCTGAATGTGATGTGAGTGTTGAGACAAATGTTTCTCAAAAGTCCATACACGGTTAAGGCTATGTAAACTACTTGACACATAAAAATAATTTCAGATGCTTTTCAGCGGTACAGATCATTCAGCTGGGAGCCAGCTCTTAATTCCCATAATGCAAAACCCTTTATTTTCACCTCTAATGTTCCCTTCTAGCAAATTATTACAAAATCCATACCAGAAACTTTCCGCTCTGCCACCCACAGTCCAGGAGGCACTCTGTTTGCTGTAGAAGTTGCCCCTCGCTTGGGAAGGACAGGCCGGCAGCTGGTGTCAATGAAGAGGTAGTTCTTGTTTTACAAAGTAAACACACTCTTTCCCATACACTGTGACTTCACAGCTGACTGGTGGTACCTGGTTTCATTGGCAAGTTTCCAGTATCTCTCTCGCAAAAGGAATGCTGCACTTTTTGGTTGTCTCTGTCGAGTGAAGATCCCCTTTTTATTCCCTAGTACTCTCTGCGGTGCTAAAAACAAGGCAAAAGATATTTCAGGTGACTTCTGATGGGCCAAATTGGAACCAAGCTGGAGCCAAGCTGGGCACTAAACAGAAATACTCTCTTACAGTTTAAGGTTGTTGGGTTTGATGTGGCCACTCAGTGGGCTGAAGATTTAACTACTACTGCTCCCCCCAAACACCACAGCTCCATGGTGTTTTAATTTCTCACCTGTGTTTATCTTTTTACTGCAAACTAAGATTTAAAGCAGTAGAGTACCCAGCTGCCTGTAGGTAACAGGAGGGAACCAAGAGAAAAAGTTACTCTTGGAAAGGTGACTCTCCTAGTAGAAGCCAGAGTCCTCACAAATCAAAGGTGTCTATGTAGGATCTATACCAGTAGACGTCAAAGTCTGCCTGGGTGAACCTCCAGCTGGGTTCCCACTTCTGGCGGTTGGTCTCAGTTGAAGCTGGGAAGGGAGCAAAGCTGGCAACAGCCTATCAGGGCTGTGCCCTCAGCCCATCTTCTCTCCACTCCCTCATGGAAACCACAGTGTCTGTTAAGACCAAAAGTAGGTCTTTCCACCAAGAAGTTCAAGACAATAGTAACTTCTTCCATGATAAGCAAATGTCAGGCACTGTACCAAGCACTTTATCAAATGGAATCCCTACGTCAACCTGCAAGGTGGCAGGCATTATCCCCGCTCACAGGTTTATGAAATGGCCAGGAAACTTGGCCAAGGTCACAAAGCTTATTTCTCACTACACAATGCTGGTGCAGCTATTCAAGAAGCTAGATTGCCATCCAGGATATTTCCAGAAGCCATTCATCTCATTTGCCAACCAGAGTAGGGGCTCACGTTCTCATTCTTCTGTTTGCCTCTTTCCAGTCTAATTTTTATATAAACTTTAACCTTCCAAAGACCTGTATTCTAATTTCCACTACCACCAAATCCTTCCCACCCCCAACACTGCTATCCTAAGTTTATGGTACCGAGTAACTAGGCATCTGCAGTCACCCTCCTCTATCCCCACTTGAGAAACAAGTACAGATGGTATTCCCTCTGAAGACTTTTAAACACTCCCACGTTCAAAATGCTTCGACATTCTCCTCTATTCGGTGAACTGGCCTTGTACAAGTGAATAATAACTACATTTCCAAAGCTCTGCACCCTCCTCTGGAATGAGTGTATCCCACAATGTCCATTTTTTCCTCATACTGTTATAAAACACAAGGCAAATTTGCCATTCTGCCTCAAGATAGTAGGCTCTCCCATTTGCTTTTCTTTACCATAAAATGACTGGGAAAGCAGACAAGTGATTACTGCTTGCTAAGTGCAACTTAACTTTCCCTAGGTAATGCTCTATGTAGCCTACATTGATTAGATAAGCTTCCCCCCTCTTGTTTCCAGTGCTCTTACAACAAAATGTCCTGAACTGAAAGACCACCATGAAAAAAATTAGAAATGGTACATTCCATAAGCCGAAATGCCACTTACACTGGTCAGTCATAAAATCAGCAAAATTCCAGATGAGCTCTCCAACCACATACTCTTTGCGTTTTTGATCCAGAACCAAATGATACTGCTCTAGCAGAATTTTCTGGTACTCTTCACTGAACATCAGAGGTGGATCCTGGAATTCAAGGCAAATGGAGAATGTAAGAGCCAGAACTGGCAGAATTGTAAATGTCAAATAAAAATAAGATCCATGTGATGATGACCAAAATATCTGTCCTCAGGGTGGGCTGTGGCGATGGCAGGACTTCCTGGTGCTGCTGTGGAGACACGGGCAGGGTATGACGTAGCCCAGAGTCAAAAAAGGAGTTTTTTTAAAAAACGTAATTAGTAACTACTTTCTTTATAAATATGATACTTGCTTTATCTTAGTTTTCCATCTCTATTCACCAGCTGAACTACACAGAAAGTAAAAATTTCTCTGAATAATAAATTTAAAGCTCAAGTCTTAAGTAGCTGCCACTGTATAATTTGAGAACTAGTGTGACTTCGATGTAAGTCACCTCAGATTCATCTGTATCTGGCCTGGCTAAGAAGCTGCTGTTCAGCACCAAACAGGGCAGGCATGAGAGAGAAAGCAATGAAGAAAAGTGTCCCTGCCGTCAAGGGCTTCACAATCCAGCAAGAAAGACAAGAGCTGGAGTGTAATGAGGGTGAAGAGGGAGAGTGCAAAGCAGGAACCAGGGGATGCTGAGTAGACGGAGCGCATGGAGACGGGGCCACAGAAGGCTTCCCTACGGAAACGTTTAAGCTGAGCCATTCACAACAACAGCAGGAGGCAACATCTATGGACTCATTCTCCACTTGGTGAAGAGCTCCTATGCGTTCTGTACTAAGATATAAGATCTTTCGGATGTTCCTGGGTCTGAGTTTTCATCTCATGGGAATGTGGGGGAGCTCAACTTCGATGCTGAAGGGTGCAGGAGTCTAGTCATTTGTGAGAGAACAAAATCCTATTGGCTTTGCCTTTCTTTTCCAATGAGAAGTATTGAAATGCTATATAAGGAGCACTGAAAATACAACTGTACAATTAAGCCAAGCTTTGTTCCAGTTCCAAAGTTGAATTTGAAAGCAAGATGTAGATTTTGTTTTAATGGAAATGACCCTGCATTACCTAATACTAGTCACACATGACTATTTAAATTTAAAACAAAATTAAACCAAATTAGCTCAAACTAGTCACATTTCCAGTTCCCAAAAGCCATGTGTGGCTAATGGCTACCCTTTTGAACAGTGCAGATCTAGAACGTTTCCATCACTGCAAAATGTTTTAGCAGACAGCTCCAACCGAGACTCTTCCAGAGTTCCTTAAAAATTTCGAGTTGGCTAACTTTTCAAAGAGGAAGAACAGATGTGCATATGCATTGTCTTCATAAGCTGTCTTCCCTCCTTTACCAGTTTGCAGAAGTGGCATTCTGTGTAAGCAAGATGAATTTAAGGGTGTGAACAGAATATAGTTAATGCGGGTAGCTGTTCACCACACCAAGAGTCAGCATATTAAGAAATGGGTGTCAAAGAGTTCCAGTAGCTGTGACAGGCAAGTGTGAGGTGGCTGGGGTAGAGAAGAAGAGTTGGCTGTGGTTCAAGAATCCACGTGAAAAAAATCCCCACCGCACAAAGCAGCGCATCTTTGGTGAGGAAATGGGCAAAACAATGAGAAAAAAGCTAGTGATTAAAACTTGCTCCAAGATTTCCCTCACTCCCTTAACAAATACTGTTCAGCACCCGCTGTATGCTGGCCACTGCTGGGTGCTTGGGAAGCAGCAATAAATGGGATTCAGTCTCCCCACTAGAGCCCACAGTCTGGTCAAGAGAGAGCCAAAGAAATAATGATGGCGCACAGTGAGAAGTACGCAGACAGAGACCAGGCAGAGGGAACAGATGGCGTAAACCTCACCAAAGAGGGCATGCCTAGGCTGAGAGTTGGACACGGAAAAAGAATCCATTAACTGGGGATTGCGGTGCTAACAAGGGCATTCCAGGCAGAAGGAGGCCAATAAGCTAATAAAGAGGCTGCCTTGAGGGCCCTGGCTGGGTGGAGTGTTGTCTTGTACACCAAAAGTTTGTGGTTTTGGGTTCAATTCCCGGTCAGGGCATATACCTACGGTGGTGGGTTCAATCCCCGATAGGAGCACATACAGGAGGCAACCGATCAGTGTTTCTCTTTCTCCTTTCCTCTGTCCCTAGGATTAATGGACAAATCCTCTGGTGAGGATTAAAAAAATTAAATTTAAAAAAAAAGGCTGCCTCTGAGGACCAAGCAAGGCGGAGAGAGACCTGAGTCATGAGCACGCGGAGGCGGGGGAAGGGAGCACATTCTAACTTGGGCCAATGAGTGTATAGAAAAGAGAGTATAGCCCAGCCCAAGAGAGTATAGAAAATAAACGATGTCCTACACTACTTACATGGTGAAACCCTGCGATGGTGTCTGCTCCATACTCGCTCTGAATAATTGGTTTCTGATAGGTCCTGTACCAGTTCTCAAACTGGGTGGCCAGCTGCAGCTGGATCACCTCCAGGTGCCCGTAGTCATGATACCAGGAGTAGTAGCTATTCACACAGATGACGTCCACGTACGGTGCCTAGGGTAACAGCGGACCAGAACCAGAACACTTCGTAATAGTGTTACGACTCTCACACTCGGGCTCTTCCGGCAGAGCAGGTAAAAGGGGACACAGAAAATGATGTTGATGCTTACATGTGTAAGAAACACAGTCAGAAAGTGGCCTGAATGGAGCAAGTCTCTAATCCTGGACTGACGCCCCTGACCTGGCCATAGCCCTGTGGAGGGCTGAGGCAGAGCAGGCACCCCATGAGCTGGCCTCCTTCCTCTCTAAGAAGTGCTCCTGTTACTGGTCCTCCTTCACCTGGCCCTGGAAAATGTTCCCAGCTGAGGGACAGATGCAGGTTTTCTCCTCACGAAGAATCCTGATTCACCACACCATTCCGGAGCTAGTGCTGTGGGCCTTAAAGAGGCCGGAAAACCCCCTCAAGCAGGGCGGCCAAGGGCAGGCCAGGACCGCTCAGGACTAAAGAATGCAGCACTCACGACTCATCGGCAAAGACCGGACAGCCCAATGTCTAGTCTCTAACATCAATGGAACATGGCTTCCCTCCAGAGCCTGCACTGGGACAGATGTGGCCTCTCTCTCCCAAGTGACTATAGCCTCTCCAAACTGTGGTGGTGGAAAAATGCAGACAAGAAGAAGGAGCTGGGAGAGAGGCCTCTGGGTGGGCACATGTACATGGGTCACACGTCCCACCAGATGAGTCTGGCAACCCTCTGGGGAGACCAGGCGCAGGCTTCCCTGTCCACATAGAAGACTAGACCGGAAGGAGATGCCACTTGGCCTTGAGAAGGCAGAGGGCTTCCTTGTGCCACGCTGGTGTTTCACCACCGTCTTTACGCTTCTTTGAGGAGGGTATTCTTGGAGATGGCAAGGGAGCACCAGGGCTACACACCTTTTTCCATCCATATTAAAATGACAGTGTTCACAATTTATATTTGTATATAGTGTTTCTTGTCCATTCTCTCTTTAGATGGTTTCTCTTTCTACAGCACTTCCCTCCCAGGTACTAGCCTTGCTCTCCAGAGAAGAAACATTTTCTTTGTTTCCATTTTTCAGCTTTAGTGCAACCGAAGGCATTGTCCCTGAGGGGCCGCTGTACCAGAGGCAGCGAGGGAGGCCGTGTGGTCCACCCAGCTGTGGGAGCCTGCCCCTTCGATTCTCAATTGGGATCCAGTCAGTGGTTCCCAAATCTGGTGGATGCCTGGAATCACTAAGAACTTTTTAAAAACTAAGATTCCCACCCTGACCGACCAAATCAGAATCTCAACATCCAGACAGCTGTACTTGCAAAAAGCTTTCCTTAGCGGTTCTGACAATCAGCCAGGTTTGAGAAACGCTGCTCAATGACAGCTTTAACCTCTGTTAAACCATTGCTCTTTTATGAGCACAGTACACTGAGGTGTATAACATTAAATGGATGCGCACAGAATCTGAGCCAAGAACAAATTAAATATCCCTGTGCCCAGACTCCTTGGACTTAGGAAGCCACTCTGCCTAGTGAATAAGCAGGTAGTTATCTTTAACCTAAAGACCACCTATGAAAATGCTACACTGGCAGCTGATGGTTCTACTCTGGCCCGGGAGCTCCCCTCCTGCTGCACAGGGCGTTCCCTAATAGCCTGAGGGCCCGCATCGTAAGGCTTGGACCATACAGGGTGTTCCCACTGGTGCGGGGACCAAACACAGTGTTTATTGGCGCTCAAGGCAGGACTAGAGGGCAGGCTGGAAGAGACGAGAGTAGCGTAGGGACCCCCCAGGCTTACCCCCAGGTCTGCTTCATAGTTGGAGTTGGTCACAAAGGTCACGGGCCGGGTGGGGTCCAAGGCTTTTGTGTGGGCAATCAGCGTCCTGTGGGGGTGGGGGTGGGGCCGGGGGGCAGAAGATAGAGCTGCTGTCAGGCCGGGAAGGGTTGTCATAGCTACCTCTCCGCCTCTCGCTCCCATCTCCCCCCTAAAAACACCACTGCTCTCCTCCCTACCTCTAAGTGTATTTTAGGTAAGCAAACATGTTCCTCTAGTCTGAGATCATGTTCCTTGACATCATTCCTTCTCCCTCCCCAAATCCTACATCCCCCTCCCCTGAAGAGGCCACCTTGCAGGGAAAAGCAGGCACAGAGCTGAGGTCCTTGGACTGGGCACTGCCAAAAACTTGGTTCTGAATCTCTGAAAGAGCTCTTGAAAACAGGAATGGGCGGGCTGTGGATTAGGATGGATGTTAATTTAATAAATAGCTAGGGTAGTGGAGTTAGAAGGCGGGGAGTGTGCTGTGTGTGAGGCAGGCACTAGAGCCGTCAACAGGCATGTCCCCGGCCTCATGGGGCAGTGACACTTGCACGTTAGACATTGCAACTACAAGTGGTAGCAGAAAAGACAGTTCCAGGAGACAATAGCGGGACACATAACTGACGGTGGAGAGTCAGTGACAGCCGATCAGAAGAAATGGTATTAGTGCTGAATCGCGTTAACCAAGGAGGGATGGCAAGAAGAGGCTTCCGAACAGAGGAACCTATCAGAGCAGGCCACCCTCAATCACGGTGGGAACCTATTTTCCTCTACTCTTCCTCACAGCTAGTGGCACCCTCTCCCGGTACTTGCTCTTCTCATTCTAAGGCTGTGGTTTCCATAGGCCTGAATAGGTACCCCATACCTTGAAGTCTGGAACCCACACTCTGAAACAGCCTGTTTGTCACCTGGGAGCTTCATAGCCTAGCTGAGCTCCTCTAGCCCAGGCAGCTCCATCCATGTCCTGCCCCCAACCCTGCTGCTCTAAAAACCATTTATCTCCCTCTCTCCTGCACCTCCTAGAAAAGCCCGTCTGGAACCTCAGGCACCAGTTCTTGGGGCCTACATAAACTCCTTTCGCCCTCACAACAAAAATTCTGCTCACCAGGCCTGGCTCAACACACCCCAGTGCCCATGCACTCTGGAGCTGCGTGCTCAGAGCCGTGGGTCATCTTGCCACCGTGGGTCACTCCTAGAGCTTTCTACAGACACAGCTCAGCTCAAAGCACTGTCTGAAACTTGCATGCAGTGTGCATCAGGGAGTGTTTTAACGGCCTCTTGTAGCAAGTGAATTAACTCTCCTCTACAAGCCCGGATGGGAAGAGAAGGAACCTAGGAAAACACTGCGCTGGGGGGTGCAGGGAGAGTTGTGGGGGGCAGCCCCCCCCACTACAGAAACGCTGTTTCCAAGTAGTGTTTATTTCCATTGCAATGCGGGGGCAGGGGAGTTGGGGGGAGCAGGGAGGAAGGAACTACCGGAACTATAAAATTTAGATGGCCTAGTCCTGTCCCATACCGTAACTTCAGAATAGTTGGAATATGCATGTCATTGAAATACCTGTTTATAATTATGTGGGCAGACAAGTCTAACTCCACTTTACAGATGAAGCCAAGGCATCACACACTGGTTTTTTTTGAAGTTTTAACACACACTAAATTTCCCAGGAATGGAGATACCATTAAAAGGGAGGGAAGATTATATCTGTTTTTTTTTGGAACTTTACCTAGAACGGTTTACCATTTTGGAAATGCGCGGCACTGAAGGGGACGCTGTTTGTGGTATCAGCACCAAAGTGGCGCTACTGCTGCCAGCTTTTGGAGCCCTGCTTTCGCAGGATCTAGGTATGGGCATCTGACCCCTTCACTTGGTCTTCTGGGGAGCGAGGCCCATGCATTTATGGGTTATTTTGTTTTATCAAGTGACTCTCCTTTATATCACGGTTAGGCCATGCCACTATTTTTTTTTTTCTTAATTCAAAGTTATATGTATAAGTAGATTAGGTTACCTCTGGATTTCATTTCAGGTGTGAAAAACGGGCACTGAGTCTCACTGGGCTGAAATCACAGCTTGGCTGGATAGGAATATGGTTCCCTGAGCTGACCAGGTCTGGATGCACTCTCAGGTCTGGGCTGGGAGCTGGATGCAGACTCTTGCACAGCACACACCCACCCCAGGGAGACCTCAGCTCACCAGAGGCCACCAGCCAAGGCTCAGTGGAGCCGAAGGTGATGTCTCGCCCCTGACCCAGACCGGGGCAGGCGGGGGCACTCACTTGAAGTAGTAACCCGCGGGTTGCAGGAAGGAACTGGGCTCATTGGCCACAGACCACATCACAACAGCTGGGTGATTCTTGTCTCTGCGCACCAGCTCCTCCATCACCTCCAGGTGGTGCTGCAGAGACACGTTGTTGTAGCTCTGGCTATGGGTGGGGAAGAAAAGGGAGTGTGTCACGGCCTGCCAAGGTGGCAGGCTGAGCAGCATGGGCAATGGGCACTCACACCAGCACAATGCCCACGCCAGGGCTCTCATCGATGACCACGATCCCATACTGGTCACAGAGCTGCATCACCTCCTCTGCATAGGGGTAGTGGCTGGTACGGAAGGCATTGGCACCAAGCCACAGAAGCAGGTTGAAGTCCTTCACCAGCAATGGCCAGTCAAAGCCCTTCCCTCGGATCTAGGGGACAGCAGAGTAAAGTGACCCCCGGCCCCTGTCCCAGAAGTATTTCCTTTTAGAACTGGGCCCATTACGCAGCAGTACTGGGCAGTCTGATTACCTCAGGGGAAAGGGGAAGGATGAGAAACAGCCCCCACAGTTATGCAGGAACCCCAACTCACGTCTGCATCCTCATGTTTGTTGACCCCATGGAAATAGAAAGGCTTCCCATTAATGAGGAACTGGTTCTTTGTGACAGCCACAGTGCGAATCCCCACTGGAAGAGTGTAGAAGTCAGACACAGGACCCGCTGCCGTCTGCGCAGTCAGCCTCACCTATGAAAGCCAAGCGCTGGTGTAAGGCGTCCTTGGTGGCCTGAGTTCCACAAAGCCCACCTATCAGCAGGAAGGCCCCTTGTAAGCCACAGCAGCCCACCTCAGGGACACAGCGGAGACTGAGAAATTAATGGCTTCGGCCATCAGCAAGGAGGAGCCCGCCCTGCCCTGGGGCCTGCCCTTTAAATCTGGGCTGCCTGAACCACGGGCCGACAAAAACCCGGCTGAGAACGCTTCAGTCCAATTGATTAGGAAGCTCAGAGGACCACACCCGCCTGCCCACCTGTCCTGCACCCATGCTAAAGCCAGGTAGGGCTGCTGGACCAGGGCCAAAGGCCTCCCATAGCCTATCTTAACCACCATTACCTCCAATGAGTACAGGTAGGCAGGGTGTTCATGCATCAGGTACGGCCACCAGAGGTGAGCACTGGGCACACGCAGCTGGCCCTGGTCCCCAGTCCCCTGGGCCACGACTTTGCCTTCCTTATCCAGAATATTCACTTCCAGCTGAAAGTGGTCACTGCCCTGGACAAAAATCTGGTAGTACACCAGCCCTATGGGAGACCAGAGATAGAGAAGAGAGGATGTGACCTGAGTCATACAGATGAGGGGACCCGGAAGCCACTACCCTGAGGGGTCCTCTTAGGCCCTGAGTCTCTACCAACAATTGTTATTTCTTGAGCTTGATCTGCATTGAGGAGAGACTGAGGGCAGCACAGTGGAGAAGGAACATGGAATCACCATGTATCCTGAGTGATGTGATTTTAGGGATGTCCCACTTCTCATTGGGCCTTATTGCCTCATAAAATGAGGTCGGACCAGGTGGGTATTTCGGAAGCCAACTTGCATGGGCTGGATTTTAGCTTTTTAGGTAGAGGGGAACCTGTGAGGGTTAAGAGATGCTGGAAGCGCCTTTCTCCTGGGGCACCTTTCTAAACAGGGAACAGAACCACCTTGGGCCTAGCTGAGGGCAGATCTTGCTGGGCGCCCTCACCAGTGTCTTCGTCCACGTTGGTGGTGACAGTGATGTCATCAATGTAGACGGTAGGTGTCGTGTAGAGCAGCACGGGCCGGTGCAGTCCCGCATAGTTGAAGAAGTCGAAGTTTGTGTTCTGCACAAAGTAACCCTTGGGGTACCTAGAACGGGAGGACAACGGACAGCTGGGGCTTTGCCCCGAGGTCTTCAACCTCGCCTCTGCTAAGGTTACCCTGCCCCTTGTGGGAAGACCACTGGGCAGGGTGGGGACTGGGATTGGGGAGCAGGGCACTGCTCACTTGGAGGTATCCATCTTGTAGAGGATGGTCCCTGGCGGCAGGGTGTGGGGGGTGAGTGTGTTGTTGATGGCGATGGTAATGCGGCAGGAGGACAGGGGTCCACTCTGAACCAGCTTGCTGATGTCGGCCTCGAACGGGAGATGGCCCCCCTCGTGCTCTGCCACATGGACCCCATTCACCCACTGCAGACACAGAGATTTATGGGGAAGGGGCACTGCCGTCTCATGCATTCCCTCACGCAAAGATGCTCTGCCAGCTGCCCCCTGCCTCACGAGCCTGATGGGAGGAATGGAACTCCAAAGGACATTAGACAACCCTCCCCAACCCAGGGCACAAACCCCGGGGAGGGGCATGAGCGTTTCCCTCCATTCACCCCAGGAGGCGGGCTGCCAGGTGACCGCTGGGAGCCAGGTACCCCAAGGCAGCCCTATGCATGCTCGGCAGCTGTGCCGGCCCATTTGCCCTGCTTGCTGCTCGCTGCACTGACCACAATGGCATAGTAGTGGGCGCTGCCAATCCTCAGCACCACTCTTGTGCCCAGGTCCTGGATCCATCGCTGGGGCAGGGTCGTCTCCCGTTCATACCACACCCAGCCGACAAAGCTATGCAGCCGCACATCCTGGCCCATGTCATTGAAGCTGGAGGGAACAGGCATGTCCAGGGTAGGACCCGACTGGGGAAAGAAGGGCCAGGATCAGGTCAGACCACCTAGAAACCTAAGACCAGGGCCCAGGCAGGTCCCCTTCCCTAGAGGCCAGGTCCCCCCAGCAATCCTGCCTGCAGGAAGGTTTCTCCAGACCCTGGGATTCTGGGCCACTCCCCCATTGTTATTCTTTGCCAGCAACTGACTGATGCCTTTTAAAGGGCTCATTTAATTCTTGCATCTCCATGAAGTAGACACTAGTCACTTATTCAATGGAGAGTGTACGGTGAACACACACAATGCTGTTCCAGATACTAGGAATACAATGGTGAACACACCTCTGCTGTCAGGCGATCATCTCTATTAAGACTGTGGTGGGTGAAAGGGGACTATCTTGGGAGTCAGGGGAAGGCCTTTGGATGCCAGGCCCATAGGATACTGCCTCAGGACAGCCGGACAGAATTGGGTGAACCTGAGCTCCGCAGGGAATGCCTTGAACACCTCAGGTGGACGGTAAGGCAGGAGTGAGGCAGATAGTTCAGTGAGTCTGGAAAGAGCCTGGTTTTCCTAAAGACATCTTGTTTGTGGGACATGTGACTTCTACGGAGGGGATTTCCTCTGTCCTTCAGAGTTGTATCCCCAGCGACTGACAGAAGCCCTGGCACCCAGTAGGAATCCCATAAATATTGGCTGAATGAACGGATAACTTGCTGATGAGGGATCGGCTGCTAGGATGGTTTATGTCCAAGGACTGGTGGGGCCAGAAGTTCTTTGTGAAGGCAACCAGCACCAGGGGCTCCAGGGAAAGAGGTGCGCCCCTGGCCACACGCAGCCTGAATGAAAGGAGAAGGATCCGCAGAGAACAGGCCCTGGCTAGGAGGAAGATGATCAACTGAGGCCGCAAGGAGGAAGGCTGGCCATGCACAGGCTGCTTTACTGAGGCAACTGTTGAGTGGGGCACATGCCTAGCACCCAGCACCCCCACCCCCCGCTTCCTTTTTTACTCCCTCGCTGAATCCTGGGCAGCGAAGACCAAAAAAGAGGATCTGGGAGAGGCGGACGGTTCATGGGTATACAGATCAGCCCCAGCCCCCATCTCCACGGACCTGACCCAACTCAGAGTCTGGAGACCTGAAGCGAGGTCCTTTGCGGGCTGGGTGCCAAGCCCCGATCTCTACCTGAACCTGGAACCCAAGGTCATGCCTGCCAGGGCAGAACAGGACCCAAGATGTCTAAACCCTGCCCTCCTCCCGGGGCACGCCTGGCCCGGTGCCGCGGACCCTACTTCGGCTCAGCCCACCCCACACTGGACCAGGCTGGAGTAGGGCCCTCGCCCGGCCCACGGTGGGTGGACGCCCGCCCCGCAGACGTTTGGTCTCCCGGACGCCCTCCGCGCACGTCCTGTCCTCCTTCCGGGTCAGCAGAAGCCCCTTCCCCCGCCCCCGCCCCACGCCTGCAAGCCCGTTATCTTTAACCACCGCCGGGCCTGCGGCTCTGAGGGCATGGCACCCACGCCCCGCCCCGGCGCTTCGAGGGGCTTCCCTGCCCAGGGCTCGTCGCCCCTGCTCCTGGAGCCCGCACCTCCCGCAGCGGCTTGCTGTACCACTGCTGCTCGAAGCCCTGGCGCCGACTGTCTGAGAAGTCGGCGCGGAAGCTCCAGAGGCCGTTGAGCTCCTTGCGCTCCCGCGACGCGCTCTCCCGCGGGTACAACATCCCGCCCTGCAGCCCCAGGCCGCAGCCCCAGAGGAGCGGGCCGAGCACGGCCCAGGTCCCCGCCGGCACCCCAACCATGGTTTGTTTCTGCGCGCCTGCCAGCAGTCGCTTGCCCGGCAGGGAGTCGTGCGGGAGGCGGGCGGAGGCTGGGGGCCGGGGCGGGGCTTGGCCCGACGCGTCCCGCCGGAAGCCTGCCGCGCCATTTTGACTTCAGGCGGTGGCGGGATTGGGGGGCATTGGCGAGGCGGGCCGTGGCGGGGCATTTGCTCTCTCCGCCCGCGGGCGGCGGCGGGCAAGGCCGGCGGGGAGCCCGCGGCTAGGCCTTTAGGGAAGAGGGACCTCCGGGCCTCCATCCCTGAAAAGCGGAGGCACCGGCTCTGCGCTGGCCCCATGCCCCTGCGGTCACTGCCTGCTCCCCGCCCTCCTTCCCCGGACCGCTCCCGCCCCGGGTGGAGGGTTCAGCGCCGAAGGCCAGAGCGAGATCCCGGAAAATGTGCGGATTCTCCTGCACCCCCACCTCGACCCGTTTCTTCAAAGAGGCCCGCCTGAGACACCTTCCCTTGCTTATGCCTGTCAGACACCCAGTAGCCCAGCCGAAGTCTTTATTATGTTTGATGAGGTCTCTCCCACAGGAACGCCTGTCCCAGGTGCTAGGCCAAAGCCTCGACCAGGGCCTTCACCTGTGGTCACCTGGGCCCCAGACCCTACCCTGGGGGTCAAGGATGCAAGGATAGGGAGCTTATGACCCCAGTAACCTAGGAATCTACAATTGTACCTTTTCATACACTTGCCTGATTGTTTATATTACTATTATTTTTTCATTTTTGCTCTGATTTCATGCTCATCTAAGCAAGTTTCTGATAGTGCACCTTGATACTGGACATGGAGTCCCCAGACAGTAAAAAATAAGATACATTCTAGGAACTGCTAAGGTAATAAAAGGTTTTCCCCAAATGCCTGCCATATAAAAATAAGAGAAAATAGGATACAAAAGTATATACAGTATGATCCCAATATTGTTAGGTTATTCCCACACAAATAGAAATAGATGTGAAGTGTTATTATTGGTTATTATAGAAGTGATGTAGATGATTTCCATTTTAATACTTTGCTGATTTTTAAAAATCGATGGTGAACATGCATTATTTTTATAATCAGAATCAAACCAGTAAGTTTTTAAAAACAGCAAACAAAATAATAAAGCTCCTATAAATTAATAAATTGGCTTTTAAAAAAATTAAAAAGAGGTGAAAGAGATTTAAAAGAAGATGTTTACTAAAAACAAGGTGGAGGGAAAGGAGAGAGGGAGGGAGCTGGATGCCTCAAGGGAACAGTCACTAAGAAGAGTGTGGCTCTGGGAACAGCTGCCAGGGTCTGCCTTATATAGGGCTGGGTTCTTTACGCAGGTGCAGAGCGGAGCTCTTTGGGAAGCACCTGAAGAGAAACTTTAAACTTATCTAGGAGAGGCTAAAAAAATAACTGAAAAGCGTTTACATCTGTTTAAGAGAGGCTTAGCCTGTCTCAAAAGGATGGTCCCTGAGACACCCCAGCATTATGAGTACAAGGAGGTAAAGAGGAGGAATGAGCCAGTCCTCATCTCCTTGGAGATATATCCAGACTCCTTAGCATGGTTTGTGATGATCTGACCTGTCCCTGGTTCCTCCATACCTCTGTACTTTTTTCTCTCGGAAGGGCTCTTGGAAGCCCTTCCCCTTTGACTAGTTAACTCTTCCTCATCATTCTCATTCTTCAATACTCAGTTCAGACTCTTTTGGTTTTGTCTGTTTTTTTGTTTTTTGTTTTTTACATTTAAGATTATTTATTTTTATTAAATCTTTTTTATTGTTATTTTATTACAGTTGTCCCCATTTTTCCCCCTTTGCCCTCCTCCACCCATCCCACTCCCCATTCCCACAGTCAGTTCCCACACTGTTGTCCATGTCCATGGGTCATTCATACATGTTTTTTGTCTAGTCCCTTCACCTTCTTTCCACCATTATGCCCCTCCCCCATCCCTTCTGGTCACTTTCGGTCTGTTTCATGTTTCCATACCTCTGGTTCTGTTTTGTTAGTTTGTTTTGTTCATTAGATTCGTCTTATAGGTGAATCATACGGTATTTGTCTTTCACCAGCTGGCTTATTTCACTTAGCATAATATTCTCCAGATCCATCCATGGTGTCGCAAAAGGTAGGAGCTCTTTCTTTCTGCTGTCTAGTATTCCATTGTGTAAGTGTACCACAGTTTTTTGATCCATTTATTTACTGATGGGCACTTAGGTTTCCAGCACTTGGCTATTATAAATAGTGCCACTGTGAACATAGGGGTACATAGGTTCTTTTGAATCGGTGATTCGGAATTCTTAGGGTATAATCCCAGCAGCAGAATCTCTGGGTCAAAAGGCAGTTTCCTTTTTAATTTTTTAAAGAAAGTTCAGACATTTTTATCTTCTCATTCTTTGGTCTCCCAATCACTATCCGCCCCCTCGCCCCCCACACACACACGCATACACACTCTGAATTTGAGACAGGATAGTAGGAAGCTGGGAAAATTCCTTGGCAAGTGGCATAGGGAAACTGAAACAGAGAGCTGAGCACAGTGGCTGGACAATTTACAGCCAGGTGTACATGGTCACCAGGGAAGAAGTCCTGGCAGGGGCAAAACTGGGGAATCAAGGACCTCTCCACCCAGGGTGACCTCTTCCCCACTTGCCTTTCCTACCTGGAGATGACATCCAGGCCCAGAAAAGCAGCAAAACCAGGTAGGTGACACCAGAACCAGTTGCAATGACTAAAGACTTCCTGCCCTGTCACCAATCAGTGGAAACCACACCCAGACGGGGCACACCTGGAGAACTTATGAATATTCTACTGAAACCCTCCCCTGATACAACCCCTAAGATTCCCACCTGCCAGAAAGAGGTAAAAGCCTCAAGACAAAGGACCCAGTGCTTACACTCTCCTTCTGGGGAACAGCTCACGCCATTCCCTTTCCCTTCTTTCCGCACTTCTTTCTCCACAGGCACTTGTCTCCTAAACTCTAAGGCAATGAGCAGCTGGCAGCTTGTCCCAGGCTAATTCCCTGAGCTTGTCCCCAAAACCACCTTTTCTCTGACTTCCCAGTGAGCTAAGGCAACCCAGCCTGGGCTCTCCTATTGCTGCTTCTGTGCTAAGCCCTTCCTTGTTTCACTGTCCCCAGCTTTAATAAATGTATTCTCATAGTTACCTGGACTTATGTTATGAAATCTTTCCTATGTAAAGTCAAGAACTCACACACTACCAGCTGGCCCTAGGCGGACTCACTCAGGGCCAGGCCCTTGTCTGGTAGGAAATCCACTGAGGAATTTGGCCCTTGGTTCAGGCCCCTCCTCCATCCCACTTCATGTCTCTGTGAGCAGCCTTCCTGTACTGACCTACACTGTAGATTCTTTCATTTTTTGAAACCCACTACTTCTGAAATTTCTACTGGCCTACCATCTCCTCCTATTTTCACCATCCCCATTTACTCTAAACTTGCTCCTTTACCAGACTGAAGCTGCATTTCTTTTACCCTCACTATTTTTTCTAAATAGAGCTGTCCTCTCCTGGTTTTTCAGCCTGAAACCCTTCTTACACCAACACCCGGCATCTCCCTGGGGTCATCTGCCTCTCCAGAGCTTTGCTTCTGGAACATCTCCACCCCTGCCTTCCTGTTCTCTTCCTTTCTTGCTGCTAGTGCCCACATCTCCCTTGGGAAACCTTCTCCTCCCCAGGTCCCTTGCATGACCTGGGAATGAAGCCAGCTTACTTTTTGTTGCTCCCATAAAAAGGTGCAAAAACTCTGTTCTCAGGGTTCACCTACCAGTAGCTATGCAGATGAAAGGGGAAACCAAGCTAACAAATATGGGAAGTTACTAAGTTCCAGCTCTTACAGGCACTGGTCTGTAATTCCGTCTTTATTGCAAGGCTTTCCTCAAAATATCTGTCAGAGGACTTGCCTGAATGAGCCAAAAATGATGTGTTCCCCCCACCGCCAGTGAACAGTTTGAAAATCTGAAGTGGCGTTGAGGGACTAATTCCTCCCTGGAATAAGCCCCCCAGGGCATTTCCTCCTGTCTGCAAATTGCTAAATCCCGCCTTTTTCATCTTCCAAGGCAGTCGACACATGATCTCTTAAAACTCAGCAACATACTGATAAAACCCATGCAAAGACCTGCAAGATCTGTCTGGAGAAAGGCCAGCCATTGTTAATATAACAAAAACAGTTTGTGCAACATCGATGTAACCTGGCAGCCAAGGAGAGTGGACTGAAATGCACATGTGTGAACAATAACGACTTCACTGTACTAGTCAGTAGGGGCGATAGACGCCGTTGAGTGAGCATGTGTTCTGTGTGACCGTCGCATTCAAAATGACAGCAAGTAGAGCAATAAATCTACATCAGATTTTGTGTTAAGCTTGAACAGTCTTCCACGGAAACTATTGGGATGATTCAGAAGGCCACATCTATGGGCAACTGGTGTGTGGTAACTTCATCACGACAACACGCCTGCTCATGCATCACATGGCAAGCAGAGTTTTTTGGCAAAACATCAAATCACCCAGGTGACTCAATCCCCTACAGCTCAAATTTGGCACCCTGTAGCTTCTGGCTTTTCCCAAAACTAAAATCACTTTTGAAAGGGAAAAAAATTTTAGACCATAGATGAGATTCAGGAAAATATGACAGGACAGCTGATGGCAATTTAGGAGAACTGTGTAAGATCCCGAGGCGCCGACTTTGAAGGGAACTGAGGCATCATTGCCTTCTGTACAGTGTTTCTTGTATCTTCTTCAATAGATGTCTCTATTTTTTCATAGTACATGGCTGGATACTTTCTGGAAAGATTTCCTATGCTTCCCGACTGCCCTTTCACCCCATCTATGGAATTCTAGAGGCCTGGGCAGAGGGCCAGGCAGGATGTATTTGAGAGAGACCCTGAGATTGCAGAGTGGTGGGGGGCCAGGAGAGGAAGACAAACTCGTGTGTAGGGCTGACTTGAGTAAAACATTCCTCTTCAAGCATTCTCTCTAGGACAAATATGAGTTCCCTGCAGAAGTGGGTTAATCCCAAAGCTGAAAGTTTAAGCTTTAGAGCCTCTCACTTGCCAGAACTCCTAAGGCCCTACGAGGGGTGCCAGCAATTGTTTACATGGTGTAGTAGATACCTCTGGTGCCCTCTGTACCAGCAACCTCTGATTTCAGCTGAGCTGAATTCCCGGAAAGCTTAATGACCAATGATCAATTCCCTGAAAGCCCAGGCTAACCCCGTGCTAAGTGCTTCCCATCCCAAGCAGGCTCTAAATTACTAAATTCTGCTTCTTCAAAGGAGTTGAGAAGGGGTAGGGGTGGGGCGTGAAATGGGTACTAATAGCCTAGAGACATTTCATCCAAAGGGACACAGCATCCATCAGAGGAGTGGCAACTCTGGGAAGGCATGCACAGTTGAGGTGTGACCTTGATAATACACTTTGATACTGGCTTTTCCTTCTTTTCTGTCTTACTCTTCCTGCTACCATATTCCTGAGATCACTTCCCAAATAAATGCCTGTGTCTAATAGATCTTATCTTAGGCTCTGCATTTGGGAAAACCCAACCGAAAGTGTCCCTAGAAAGCCACCCCTCAGGAGGAGACACTGGAACCAGACAATCTTTTTGGTCATTCAGAAACAAGGACCTGATTGTCACTCTAGTAAGTAGAAGGTGATAGCTCCTGGAGTGCTGTAGCATTGTAATCACTAAGACTATTACCTGTTGCAAATTGAGACAAGGTACAGGTGGAAGGGGAAACACTAGGTCACGCAATACAACTTGAATCAAATGTGAGTAAAGGTAATTTTAAGGATTATGGAGTTAACCACTTTAGCTAAGTGCCCAGAGAAACTTAAAGAAAAAGAATGACAGGCTCCATTCAGTCAACCAACAATACAGGGTACAGTGTGAAAGCCAGGAGACTCCTTGGCACTGCTGTGTTTTTTTTTTTGAATCAGAACATTTATTGAGTGACTAATCATTGAAATCCTTAAGATGAACTTGATCCTGCGACGGCTGCCCTGTTAGGTTTTGGTGTTGTTCCTACATGGAATCCATGCCTGAATCTGTGGTATACAAGTTTTAAGTGCCTCAATCGACCAGTCCCAGTGACGTTTCACATTTTAGCCTTGGCACTCCAGTTATGCTTTCTCCTCCACTTGGCAAGGCAGCCACATTTGCACAAGTAAACTTCTGAAGGTGGTGGGCCTTGGAGCCACAGCGGCCGCACTACTTGTGTGTCTTGTACTGCTTTCTGAATGATGGCGTTGCCTCTTTCATTTTGCTTCTGTGGCTGACACCAAAGAGCTCCTTGGCATGTTTACAGAGATCTTTATCTCCTGCAGTTGTAGAAGGACTGTATTGAAAATTGGCCCCAGTATTTAACTATAAGCTACCAGAGCTGCTGGAGCCAGGGGGCTGGGATCTGGGATGTTGACATTTGGATGGTTCTACCTGAAAGTCTTGAACACCCAGATTTATCTGAGTCCTTTGATCAGTTAAAGAAATGCTGCCCCCTTGAAAGTAGCCTCTTTTTGACAGAAGCCACAGGTGGAGACCTCACCTGTGGAAGATGTCTCACAAAGATGTCCTCCTCCAGATCCAAACTCTCCTCCCCACATTGCCTCCAGACTAACAGCTGGGGTCAGGTCTCAGCACAGCACAAACAGGGAACTACAGGAACCCCTCTGAGGAAATAGCTTACTCAGTGAAAGAGTTGCAGGACATGGCTAAAAAACAGTGACAGAAAGGGGAAAACGTGTGAAGGAGTAAACTTGAGTATGTCAGACCAGGTGTGGAACATAAAGCTGGATAAGAGGGTTATTGACATGGGCTAAGGTAACTTGGAATGTAATGTCCTGGGAAGAATATTTGGAATCAGTCTTATTACATTCTTGGGAAGTTTCCTTAAGTTTTAAAAATTTTTATTTTATTTTATTTTATTTTTAAAAAATATATTGTACTGATTATGCTATTACAGTTGTCCCCAATTTTTTCCCCTTCACCCCCCTCTGCCCAGTACTCCCCTTCCCTCCAGCAATTCCCCCGACCCGGTCCAGTGTCCATGTGTTGTGCGTAAAAGTTCTTTGGCTTCTCCTTTTCCTGTACTATTCTTGACATCTCCCTGTCTATTTTGTACCTACCAATTACACTTCTTAATCCCTGTACCTTTCCCCCCATTCTCCCCCTTCCCTCCTCCCAGCTGATAACCCTCCGAATGATCTCCATATTTATGATTCTGTTCTGTTCTGCTTGTTAGTTTGGATTTTGTTTTTATTTTTGTTTTTTGCAGATTCAGTTGTTGATAGTCGTAAATTTGTTGCCCTTTTAATGTTCATAGTTTTGATCTTCTTTTTCATAAATAAGTCCCTTTAACGTTTCATGTAATACTGGCTTGGTGATGATGAACTCCTTTAGCTTTACCTTGTCTGGGAAGCACTTTATGTGCCCTTCAATTATAAATGATAGCTTTGCTGGATAGAGTAATCCAGGTTGTAGATCCTTGCTTTTCATCACTTTGAATGCTTCTTGTCAATACCTTCTTGCCTCCAAAGCTTCTTTTGAGAAATCAGCTGATAGTCTTATGGGAACTCCTTTTTAGGTAGCTCTGCTTTGCTCTTACTCCTTTTAAGATTCTCTCTTTATCTTTAATCTTTGGCATTTTAATTATGATGTGTTTTGGTGTGGTCCTCTTTGGGTCCAACTTGTTTGGGACTCTTTGTGCTCCCTGGACTTGTATGTCTATTTCCTTCACCCCATTAGGGACTTTTTCTTCCATTATTTTTTTTCAAATAAGTTTTCAATTTTTTGTTCTTCCTCTTCTCCTTCTGGCACCCCCTTGTTACAAATGTTGGAATACTTGAAGTTATCCCAGAGGTTCCTTATGTTATCCTCATTTTTTGGATCATTTTTTCTTTTTGCTGTTCTGATTGGGCATTTTTTTTTCTTCATTATATCCCAAATCACTGATTTGATTCTCACCTTTGTCTACTCTACTGTTGATTCCTTGTAAATTATTCTTCATTTTAATTAGTGTATCCTTCACTGCTATTTAGCATTCAAACTAGGATCTACTGTCATAAAAATGTTCTTGATCCCAGTTCCCTTCCACAGCAAAAAGACTCACTGAGTTCTCTACCCACTTTAAAATTGCATTTTAATAGGTAACCATGCTAATTACTAGTGTTGTTCCCCAAATATTTCTGATTCTCCCCTTTTCTAGACACATGTTCCTTGCCCCTTTAAAGTTAGGTGTAACCATGTGACTATTTTCACCAAATGAAATGTAGATAGCAGAAATTTTAAGAACCAGTATCTGATCTGCCAAATCCCCTTTTCCTGCCATAGTGATCATGGAGGCATGTTTCAAATTGAGCTTCCGCCAGCCTTAGTCCCTGAGTGAGTTAGGGTGATCAGTGTCCCCCTTCCAATTTGTGATAAATGTGAGGCTTGAGTGAGGAAAGAAACCTTTATTGTTTCAAACAACTGAGATTTTGGAGTTGTTTGTTACTACAGTATAACTAGCCCGTCTAGACTTCTACACTATGTGCTAGGTACTCATGTGGGTGCTTTGAATGTATTAACTTGTTCACTTCTCACAACAACCCTACGAAGTAAGTACTATCATTATTCCCATGTTACAACGCAGTGACCAAGGCACAGTAAAGTTAAACAACTTTTCTGATATCGTAGAGCTAGTAAGGAGCAGAAGTACAGTTTGAAACCTATAGTCAATCTGGTTCCAGATTTATGCTCTTAGTCATTCTGTTGTTCTGCCTCTCAGAATTTCAGACTAATGTTGGAACAGGAATTGACAAAAGTAATGGGTTTTATGAAATAGTCATACATAGATAGAGAAAAGGGAACTGCCAATTTTTGTTTTTTCACTTACTGATTTTTAGGGAGAGAAAGAGACACCGATTTGTTATTCTACTTATTTATGCATTCATTGGTTGATTCTTGTATGTGCCCTGACCAGGGATCAAACCCACAACCTTAGCATACTAGGTGAATGCTCTACCTACCTGAGTGATCTGACCAGGGCAGGAAACTGCCAATTTTCATCTCGAGTTGAGATATATTAATTATATTTACAAGTATTTATATCATATATTTATGCAGAGATGTCATGATACTTTAGCTACTATTGTATTTTATTTTATTTTTTATTTTTTGCAAGCTCAGGTCTTTATTACAAGGGGTCAGCTGAATAAGTTACGAGGGAAATACATGCACAATAAAGGAGACTGCCAGCTCTCCTGAAACTTCTTCCTTGGAAAGGGAAGAAATTACAATGATTTGGACTGGGAAGAGATACAGACAAGTTATCTTGTAAAT